>JAOTRN010000017.1:427216-442004 GCA_028566695.1 Bagroides melapterus
CACTATATTACTGATACTAACCCCGAAAGATAATATTAAGTCTAAAGTGTGACCTGCTTTATGAGTGGGTCCTATTAAAGAGTGTGTTTGTGTAGCAGGACATTTATCCTGGTTCCAACATGACGTCTTGTTGAAGTTATTATCTGTCATTACAGCGATGGAGGTTGAGTTAAAGCTGTTATCATGTCCTGACCACACAGAAGAAGCCCCGCCCCCTTCACCGGCAGTGTGCTGCTCACTCCAGCAGCTCTGATGATTGAGTCTTTTACTGCAGGATGAACTTCTTAACAGAGTTTACATCCTTTCAGAAACACGTCCTGTGGAACATCTGTCCTTTGGAACATCTGTCCTGTGGAACATCTCACTTCAATCAAAAGTTTGAAGATGACTGAGTCCAAGTTTTTACTGCAGCCAGATAAAATCAGTGCAGGTCATTTTCTTATCTGTGACCTTTGACCCTGTCTTGTTGATTAAAACACCGACTGTGAGTTTCTGGAGTTTATTGTGACATCGTGAGGAGCTTCTCTGTGGCGTGAGACAGTGATTTCTGTGATGTAGCAAGAAAACAAGGAAGTTGAACAACATCAGTGTTGTAAAGTCATCAGTGCTGGAGAGTGTCAGAAGGCTGGACTTTTTTCAGGGCTGCAATGAGGTGAAACACTATGAGATGATCTGAGTCAAGACTTCCTGAAGTTGTTGTTAAGTCAGTAATAAACACTGTGTTGGTTTTATTTCACTAATACTACAGCCATCTCCCAGGGATTACTGAATATAGTTTTTTTTTTGGATAATAAAGAGTTTTATTTATTGAAGAGTGACTGAAGAACTTTTAATTCCTCTATAGTTCCGTTTAATGCTGCAGAACATCAGTGAAACAAGTTGTTCTCTCTTACTATAAAGTAGATCCTCAGATCTAGCAGCACTGCTCCACTGGTCCCACTATCTCCCAGGGTAAGAGGTAGATCTACAACAAGACTCTTTTCTGTCCTGGCAACTTCTTCTAGAGGTCCGAACAGCTGAGTCACTGACTGTCTTCAAAAGACGTTTGAAGACCTTCATCTTCACAAAACACTTGTCCTAGCACTTTCTCCCCTGTTGTATATGTGTAAAAAAAAAAAGAAAAAGAAATGAACAGTGTTTTAGGCTGTTAGTATCTTTAGTCTTGTAACATACTGAACCTGAGTTAATGTATTCAAAGACAGATTTAAAAGCACTTTTGTACGTCACTCTGGATAAAGACGTCTGTAAATGATGTAAATGTAAAGAAGTTTAAACTCCTCTGTCCTGAAGATGGGGTTTAACTTAAAGTAGCATCTGTTCCTGTGACTGTACCACAGCAGTGCTGACACTGAAGACTCCTTCCACACCATACACAAACATCTGCTGCAGAAAAAACCTTTATTACTATAATGTTACTAAATGTTACTATAGAAATGACTTTGTACTGAAATTAAAACATGCACATAAATAAAGTTCAACAGATTCATTTGTTAGTTACTGAAGTGATTTCAGGACATGTGAACTTCATCTAGAAAAGTGAGATTAGAGATAGAGTGAATCCGATTTAAGGCTTGGCCTCGAGTTCTGAGGAATGTTGATGCTGGAAAAGTGCCAGAGATGAGTGACAGTAATGAATTTCATTTGATTTTCATTTACAGAATTTCTGACTTATTTACACTGAGCAGTTGGTTCAGGGCCTCGCTCCGTCTCTTGGTGGTCACTCTTGGTGGTCACTCTGCTGTGGTAGACATGGACAGCCCCTGACCCATGTGACCGCTGTAGACAAAACCACTTGTAGACGATCCCTCCGTCTCTGAACTACCATTGAGTTGGTTATCTTTGTGTTCAGATCCTCATCTTCACTGAACAATTTAAGCCTTCATCAGGAAGAAATTAGTGTTAATTCTGTAATGAACTCAGAAATGACTCAGACCTGTTCATCAGGAGATCTTAGTTACACAATTCCACTGAACTGTAAACGGTTGTAGAAAGAACTTTACTTTTACATTATTTATCTTTACATTATTTTCTGTTCAGTCTCACTCAGATGAGGATGAGGTTCTCTTCTGAGTCTGTTTCCTCTCAAGGTTTCTTCTCAGGGAGGTTCATCTCACCACCTCACCTTAGGCATGCTCATTAGAGATAAATGTTAGAGATAAACAGTAACTTCATTTTAATTTTATTCTGTTTCTATATTACTGTAAAGCTGCTTGGAGGCAGTGTGAACTGTTGACAGCGTTATAGAGATATTTCTTCTGTTTCTTCTTCCTTCACCTTCTTGTGTTAAGAATTGTTGTGAAATGTTTTAAAGACTTTTCTCAGACACATTTTCTACACTAAAGTGACCTCAGAAGCATTTCACAAATGTCACTTTATTAAAAGTATGGATGCAGCTTTTTTAAATTCCTGTGGAAGTTGAACGTTTGATTGTGACACCAAACTTCCTGCTCTGTGGTCAAAACTTCACCAGACAGAAAGTTCAGGGACTGAGCAAGAGGCTGTGCAGCAAACACTTAACACTTTTACCTTCTCTCAACTTCACACACTCCAGCAGGCAGAATGAAGCTCCACACGCTCACAGGTAAACAGGTTTATGACTAGATATTAGCCAAGTGAGTGTTTATTAAACAAGTGTTTATTAGAATTCTCATAGTATATGATTTAAAATTTATATAAATTTATATAAAAATACTGTCTGTAACTGAAAATGGGATAAATAAAATTCTGAATCTTGTTGTGATTCAGCAGTAAATAGGAATTTTCAAATCCAGGTGTGTATTTATGTTTGTGTGCATGTGTGTGTTTGTGTGCGCGTGTGTGCGTGTGCATGTGTGTGTGCGTGTGTGTGTGCACGTGTGCATGTGTGTGTGTGTGTGTGTGTGTATGCTCTGTCCTTCTCTCATCTCCCAGTGATGTTCAGGGTGTTGTGTTGGTGTGTGTCTGCTGTTCAGATGGTCCAGTCTACAGGTGAGTCCACCATCATGTCATCAGCTGCAGTGTTGAGTTCATTAATCAACACAGTACTGAATAAATACTACAGTATTGTTCCACTGAGATCACAATCCACCAAGAATTAAAGTATCACTTTAAGTGTGTGTGTGTGTGTGTGTGTGTGTGTGTGTGTTTATTTTTACAGTTTACTTTTCCTGACCTTAAAAAAAAATCACATTTAATTACATTTACATTTACAATTACAATTAAATTTTTTGGTCTTCAGCATATAAAGAGGTGGAATGTGTGAGAACATTAGTGTCTTTGCGCTTGTGTAGAAATGACACTAGATAAGAGAATATTTTATATGTATTTTTATATTTATATGTATATTTACATATTCTCTCTCTCTCTCTCTCTCTCTCTCTCCCTCTCCCAGACCTCCTTCCCGCTCCGACTCTTGTGTTTGACTCTCAGGTGAACCAGAGCTCCATCACTCTGTACTCATACATCACTATTCGGTGCACAGTTCCTGATAGTGTGAAGCTGCCTGTAGAGATTTGTCTCTCTCGTGCTGACACTGCAAACTATTCGACTCCTTTACGCTC
Organism: Bagroides melapterus; assembly: GCA_028566695.1. NCBI lineage: Eukaryota > Metazoa > Chordata > Actinopteri > Siluriformes > Bagridae > Bagroides > Bagroides melapterus. Next base: position 430,756 of record JAOTRN010000017.1, read on the forward strand.
CACAATAAGAACGAGGTTACGTCTGTTAGAGTTCACGCTCAACGTGACACCTGACCTGGAGACGTCTGTTGTCTGCTGGTACAGAAGCACGTTGTCTAAAGATCGGTCTCAGTTCAGCGAGCGCCTCAACATCATCATCTGTGAGTAACGAACATGATCTGGGCAACGGGGAACTCTGACAAGCGCTGAATAGAATTTAGTCAGGAATTCATTATTTATTTAATTTAAGAAAATACCAAACATGAGGTTGATGTCAGATTCCAGGGTTAGAGCTTCAGATAAAGTGGCCACCAGAAGCTCTAGTGAATGATCTAGTGCAGGGGTGGGCAACCTTATCCGGAAAGAGCCGGTGTGGCTGCAGGCTTTCGTTCAAACCAAGAAGAAGCCACACCTGATTCCAACTGTTTAATTAGTAGATCATGGCTTCCAATATACTCAGCTGTGGCTTATACTTTGTTGGAATGAAAACCTGCAGCCACACCGGCTCTTTCCGGATAAGGTTGCCCACCCCTGATCTAGTGTATGATCTAGTGAATGATCTAGTGAATGATCTAGTGTATGATCTAGTGTATGACCTAGTGTATGATCTAGTGTATGATCTAGTGTATGATCTAGTGTATGACCTAGTGTATGACCTAGTGTATGATCTAGTGTATGATCTAGTGTATAATCTAGTGTATAATCTAGTGTATGATCTAGTGTATGATCTAGTGTATAATCTAGTTAATGATCTCCTGTTACTAGGTCTGTTGATTATTTATGTTTTTTTTTATTATTATTATTATTTATGGATTATATATAAAGCAGTTATACAGACAGACGACATGAGGGTGTTAGGGTCACTGTTGTGTTTGGGGTTATGGTCAGGGTCAGAGTTAAGTTTAAGGTGAGGGTGTGTGTTGGGGTGGAGGTGGAGGTGGAGGTGGAGGTCACATTCCTGACTTATTATTATTCAAACAGAGCTGTATGTAGCATCATGCTGTCAGGATGTTCTCTAGACATACAGATAAGACCCAGAAACATGAGAAAGAGCTTCACAGGAACTAAAACAATGAGGTGATGATTAGCAGAAACACAGAACAGAACAAGTGTGAATGAGACATGTGCCCAGGTCATGTGATGTGCAGGGGCTGATGGGTAATGCAGCCGGTTCAGCAGAACCTTGACACGTGAACATCTTGCTGCACTTAAAATTGTTGTTGTAACATTGTAGGAGCGTTTATACTGTAAACAAATTCATGAACTAAAGTCAGCTGAATCTGGGCTGAAAAATGTCTCATCTTCTGTTCTTCTGTCTTCTAGCTGGTCTGTCTGACCCCTTAATGATTCTTATTCCTCCTGCGTTTCCTGTGGGGGTGAAGTACATCGCTCAGTGTGAGACACCAGTGAAAGGCTATGTAAACACCACACTGAAACTGTACGGCCGTCTCCTCCCCATCAGTCCCGGCAAGGAGGCCTTCGACTACATCGGATCACGAGTTCTCCTCCCGGGAGACTGGGGAGCCGCACTACATCGAACAAATGCTGGAGAAACGTACGAGTTTATCTGTATAATGGAAGTGTTCATCAACGAGAGAACCTTACGCTCCACATCCAAAATCCTTAAAGCTCAGCCAGGTACCGAAGCTCCACATCACATAGTCAGTTTAATTGTCACTGTGTCTCTAATACTAGTGTTCTGTTACTCCAGAGGAGCTCCCGGTTCGACTGATTCCCAAAGATTCAGGCTCGGGGAACTGTTACGGATATGCGTTTCTCAAAGTGAGTGAGGACTGGAGACCGTTATGTTTTGGCTCCACGTTTTACGGCACTGGCAACGTGGCGAACGTCGTCTGCAGAGAGCTAGGCTGTGGATCTGCAATACACCACGAGAGGCTTAGTGTTAAATCTCCAGATGCTATAGGAACACCGAACTGCACAGGGAACGAGAAGAAGGTTGCAGAGTGTCCTCTACATTTATATGACTGTAACCAAGGAACACTGGACATCATCTGTTCAGGTCAGACACACGCAGACACGTGACGTTCTACCTCAGTGCTAGGAGGTGTTTAGAAGAAATGTATCTTTATGATTTGCCTCAGAATGTTACACACTGTGTTTGTGTTATTGGAATTTCATAATCAATAAAATTGTTAGATGTATGAACACTAACCCCGCCCCCAACCCTCCCTGTAACTGCACTCACGTTTCCATATGAATTGATTTGTTTCCATTTTTACTAATCCATGCTGAAAATATGCTAAAAACGTTTTTTAATCCAGATTTTCTCCCAAATTTTACAGATTTTGTGGAACTTAAAAATCAAACTGTTTTTGTTATCTATTTGATTTCATATGAATTCATTTATTAGGGGATATTTTACAAACACTAACCCCACCCAGACTCTGACCCCGCCCCCAGCCCTAACCATGTTTAACAGTTATTAGCCTCTTAGGGAACATTCATTATATTTAAAAAATAAATTTCAATAACACTATATAAATAATTTTGTACCAAAGTTACAAATTAGCAAAAATATGAATTTTATTCTATTTTTCTGAATGGTAAAGTTGAATCTTTTCAGAATTCAGAATTAAGAGAATATAAAACTTTATTAATCCCAAACGAAATTGCTTCTCCAGAGATTCCTCAGGTTAACAGATGTTCAGTCAGTGGAGTTTCCTGTCCAGGTTCTGAGAATGTCTGTAGATGTTTTTATTAATATTCCTTTATTTATCTGTTTATTATTATTGTTCTGAATTGTTTTTCCTGCTGTGTTGCAGCGACTCTTCCTCCTCCGAAGCTCACGGTGTCAGAACACGGTTCTGCTTCACGGGTCTACGTCAGGACCGGAGAGTCCGTGACCCTCACGTGCACTTTTGATTCTCCCATAAACAAGCGTGTAAGATATTCTTCCTCACAGCACTTTATCTGCTCTCAGTGTTCACAGTAAAATAAAAACATTTTCCTTGTGTAGGCTTACATCGTCTTCACACAAAACGGAAAGGAGCGTGACAGCACTCTCACCTATCCCAGAATGACAGCGATGTGGACTATACGTGACACAGATCCTGAGGGAGAGTACGCCTGCTACGTACAATACCAAGTATCCAACACGTACAGGACAGAAAACAGCAACGTGATCTCCATCTACAGTACGTACTAACTGTGTGAGATCCAGCATGTTTCAGCACCAGGTTTCAGTCTAATTTACAAACAAAATCATCTGAAACTAGCCTCTGCTCTGAAAACTCATCTGAACGCTTCAAGTAAATGGAAAAGAGAGTCTCATGTTTTAGTGTCACCACAGTGAACACACATCCTTTACTCCATAATCCAGGAGTCTCCGGTCTTATCCAGAATCTCCAGGAGTCTCCGGTCTTATCCAGAAAGAGCCAGTGCAGGTTTTCATTCCAACCAAGTAGAAGCCACAGCTGAGTAGATTAAGATCAACTAATTAAACAGTTAGAATGACATGAGGCTTCTGCAGTAATCCCTCGTTCCCTCTCTCAGTCTCCGTCACATTCCTCACAATGTTCAGTGTTCATCACAGACACGCTGCCTGCTCTTACACTGCGCCTTTATTTGTAGCGAGTAAGAAAATCACACAGAGAAAACGTGTTAGTTTCCGTTCTACTGGAGGAGATAGAGGTCTTTAGATGGTTCCAGAACAGAGGAGAGCGTTGCTGCAGATCTTCCTTGCATGGTGGCACCAGTGGAGCGGTGCAGGAGGATCAGACAGGGTGTGGTGTAGAGCTTGGAGGTGGAGTGGAGTTTAAAACCTGACAGCAGTCCACTGCTCCATCACCACACACAGGGCAGCTTGATTCCTGCCCCACTCGCCCTCTATTGTTTACCATCACTAGGTACAACAGAAACTCAATGATTCTGTGAGCTCGCTGCACTACACCTGGAAAGACGAGCAAATCAGTAGAACATCAGATTCTATCTGTGTAGAGTCGTGAGATTAACATTCTGCTCCACTGCTCGTATGGACAAGTCAACGCTGTGACTGAACACATCAAATCTTTACTTTTTCTCTCACACACTGATAAAGAATCAGTTCAGCTGATATTCTGCATAATTAAATAATAAACTGAGCATCAGGGTGAACTCTCAGACTCTGTCAGGTCAGAAGATCTTCACCTGTATCTCTGAGCTTTAAATAAATCAAACTGAAATCCTTTTTTACCACAACGCTGCTGAAGTCTGTGGTTTCTCTCACCTCAGACACTGCTCCTTCTCTTTACGGGGAGAGCCGAGGTTTTTTTCTGTTAGAAGACATTTGTTTTTATTTATTTACATTTAGTGAACTTTTATAGAAGGAGTTTATGCACGATTATGAAAATAATCTAAAAAGATTTCAAGTGAAAAGTAGATTCAGGAATAAAATTTATGATTATTTCAAAGTATGTAACAATAATAAATAGTAAAAAAAAAAAAAAAAAAGATTTTTATAAATGAAATTTTAATAACACTGGTTTCTTGTTCGATGAGACTAGTATGAGACTAGTATGAGACTAGTATGAGACTAGTTAATAAAACTCCAGTCAGATGTTAATCACACCTTCTGAGATGCTGCTAGTTTCTTCACAGGTTGTTTTGTTTTGTTCTGTGATGTTATAGATCTCCTCTAAACTCTGTAACGTTCTTCCCCTTGTTCTTCTCATCTTTGTGCAGTTTATGATCCTCCTCCTGCTGGAGTGATTGCTGGTGGTGTCATCACCACATTTGTAGGTGTATTAATCCTCGTCCTGCTCTGTGTTTATGGAAGCAGTTCATAAGAAGTGAAGGTCACTGAGATGCAGTACCACAAGTTCACCACACGGGGCGCTGAAGAGCTCAAAGCTCATGAAGAGCACAATTCCACAATGTGTAACATGACATTTATAAAATTTAAAACATAAACATACATTTAAAAACAAACATAAAACAAGGCTTTTTTTTTATTTTCTTTGCAACAGCCGGTGTTTCAAACTCACACTAACTACAGTGTCTGTATAAACAAATATATTATACAATTATATACAAATATATATTATATAATTTACAGAAATTACTTTAGAAATTTTTTTGTGTGTTTCCTCAACACATTCCCCTGGTGATGTATCTGGAATATTTCAAACTTATTCAACAGGAACTTTGAATATCATTTTAAATACTAGCAAAGCTATAATAATAATAATAACAATAATAATAACAATTATTATTATTGTTATTATTATTGTTATTATTATTATTATAATAATAATAATAACAATAATAATAACAATAATAATTATTATTATTATTATAATAATAATAATAATAATAATAATTATTATTATTATTATTATAATTATTATTCTAATTATTATTATTATACTTATTATTATTATTATCATTATATCGACTGTACAGTGTTCTTAATATCGTTACCAGTCCAGTACCATTTAATTCTAGCTTAAATTAATTTTCTGATTAAAGAGTTTCTTTTATTTCTTTTATTATTTTATTTTATTTTATTTTTATTCTTTTTTAGTTTGACATGAAGAGTGTGTATCATCTTAAATGTCATGAATTCATGACTGTTCACTTTGTACCTGGACTGTATTTTTGATGCTTTAAAGCATTTAATAAAATGTTTTTAAGATTTATTTCAGCTAAAAGGTTTTAGTTATACTTTTAATCCAAATCTCTTTAAATTGAGGGAATAAGGTTACTGTACAGTTTTGCTTGTAATTCTCGTGTATGTGCTAGCGTGTAGCGCTCTGATGGATGGATGGAGAGACAAACACAGTAATTATCATTCTCAGATTTATTGCTTTCAGGTTTTCATGGTGTAACAACGTCATCTTACAAACAATAAACCTGGTCCTATCGTCTGTTTTTGTTTGCTTTTTTTGTCAGAGAAAAAAAAAAGGTGAAAACAGATGTGGGACAGCCTGAGAGTGAGGGATTGCAATCCTCGATTGTACTCTAGAAGCAGGAGGAGGACAAAAGCTTGTTAAGTTGGTCAGTAATGTGAGCTAACAGACAGCTGCCGAATTAGCAAGTGACAAGGCAGACGGCGTGGAGAGGATGGACTTCAGGAACCCACAGAGGCTGGGCGCTTTACACCAACACAGATCTGTTCTCAGTCTAACTACACATCCATTATTAAAAATACAGTGATTCTGTTCAGCTCTGGGAGCAGCTTTGTGTTGGAGGAAAACTTCTAACATGATGGGACATGTTTAGAAAATCTCTCACCTTCTGTCGCATTAACACTCACAACCCTGTCCTGACTTTGGATTCAGTGGCTTCATTTTTAACAAACAGCTTCAGTGGTTTTAATCTTTATACCTATCGAGTCTTCCTTTTCCTCGGAACATATCAGTGCAGAAAATAAAGAACTTTCAGCAGGGTTTAAGAGAATCAGAGAACTTCCCTTTACATTCTTCCTGGTTTCTTTTTGGATAAAATTTCAGAGGACGTGTCATTGATTAACATCTATCCCTGAACATCTCTTCCTAATCTTTTATCTAGTAAAAAAAAAAACATAAACATTATTCAGAAATTGGTTGGAAAATTGGAGTTGGGCTAATCGCTAACATTTTAGCACCATTGATGTGTTGTTGATGAAAGGTGCATGGAAATGAAGTTGGGAATCTTCTGCTTAGTAGCGTCTCATGCTAACACTTTTGACAGAGGTTCTGCTGATGGATGCACCACCGCCCAAGCCACCGCCCATGCCACCGCCCATGCCACCGCCCATGCCACCGCCTATTCCACCGCCAAGGCCACCGCCCATGCCACCGCCAAATGATCCTCCGAATCCACCTGACGATCCGCCTCCATAACCGAATCCACCCCCGGAGGAGAATCCTGTATAAGAGAGTTGCAGGAAGTCAGGACACTGGAGAATAACCAAATAAATGTGAGTAGACACTTGTTTGGAAGTCACTTACCACCACCTCCAGATGAGGACTGCTGCACGTGGATGGTGGCAGGGGTTCCACCAGAAGAGAGTCTGAGCAGAAGTAACACAATCAAGATTAGCTCATTTCAAAAGCTTCTGAACATCACACACACATCACAAAAGACAGGAACCTGCTTACCTTGACTCCTCTCCCTCCAGCAGTTTCCTGTAGGTGGCGATCTCAATATCCAGAGCCAGCTTGACGTTCATGAGCTCCTGGTACTCACGCACCTGCCTGGCCATGTCCTGCTTAGCTCTCTGGAGAGCCTCCTCCAATTCCTTGATGCGGAGCTTGGCGTCCTTCACTGCAATCTCACCACGTTCCTCTGCCTCGGCAATCTGGGCTTCCAGGTTGGCACGCTGAGAAGGAAAAGAATGAGAGCTAAAGGATCTTTGTAAAGAAGTGGAGTCCATTTAAGACTAAATAACTTCCTTTGCAGCTACCTGTCCCTTGACGGCCTCGATCTCGTTCTGCAGACGGGCAATCATTCTGTTCAGCTCAGCGATCTCAGCCTTTGTAGAGCGCAGGTCATCACCATAGCTACCAGCAGAGGTCTGGAGCTCCTCAAACTGAAACAGACATTGAAGGACATCAACTTTCCAATCCAGCATTCTGGAAGTCAAAAGCAAACAAGAAACACATCTTAGGAAATCACCTACCTTCTGTTTGTACCATGCCTCTGCTTCGGCGCGGCTGCGGTTGGCGATGTCCTCGTACTGTGCACGGACTTCATTCACGATGGCATCCATATCCAGGTTCCTGCTGTTGTCCATCTCCACAACGACTGAAGTGTCTTTGATCTGAGACTGCAGCTCACGCAGCTCCTGCAAACATTATTCTGGTCAGGTTTTTCTATAGACCAAGTGAAGATTACTGTTTATAGACTAAAAGTGACTTACAGCCTCGTAGACTGCCCTGAGGAAGTTGATTTCATCCTGCAGAGCATCGACCTTGGCCTCGAGTTCAATCTTGTTCATGTAGGCTGCGTCAACATCCTGAACACATCAGGAGAAGCGAGCTCACATTTTCATCCATAATTGAGCAGCATCTTAAAATGTTTAATTAAAAATTCAGTATGATTTCAGTACCTTCTTCAGGAGGACAAACTCGTTTTCTGCAGCAGCACGCTTGTTGATCTCATCCTCATACCTGCAAAGACAGAAGAAGAATGAAAATGTGGAAAACTTTTGGAACATCCAGACTGTTACCATGCACCTTATCCTGGTGTGTTCTTACTTCTTCTTGAAGTCTTCTACGAGAACCTGCATGTTCTTCAGCTCTCCTTCCAGCTTGATCTTCTCATTGCCCAGGCCATCCAGCTGTCTTCGCAGGTTGGCGATGTAGGCCTCAAACATGGCGTCGATGTTGGAGCGAGTGGTGGTCTGTTCCTGTAGGAGGCTCCACTTGGTCTCCAGCATTTTGTTCTGTTGCTCCAGGAAGCGCACCTAGAAGAGAACGAGGAGGTAAAAAAAACAGGTTGTAATTCTTTCATTCTTTTAAAATGTTCACTAAAGCTGCATGTTGGGAAAATGTGTGAAGGAAACGTCATTGTGTTGGATTGTATTGCTCTTTTGTACTTCTCCCTCTTTTATGTTTCCTCCTGGATTATTGTGAGGAATCATAAACGACTCATGAGTCACATCCCAACCATGAATTTTTCTGCAGGGTGGGGTGAAGGAGGGAGAGGAAGGGAGTGTAAAAGAGTAGACTAACAGGGTGTGTCCGAGACAAGACCCATGATCTTGTGAAGGGAGGGAGAGTTTTAAAAAAAAAAGCCCTCATCACCTGGGGCTACGCCTAGACCTGCATCGCTGCACAGATAGAAGCATATAACAGATCAAGCAGGCAGGTTTAGTGACCACACCCTCCTCAGGCGGACGATGGGTCTCACACTAATGTGAAACACACCCTGGCCACGTAGCCTGACTTTTTACAAGCTTGTGGTGAGTTTCAGAGTAAGAAGTGTTGAAGAAATATCATGTGCTTTAATATTCCAAGACTTCAGACTTCACATGCATTTATAAAAAGCAGCTAAACATGAAGAACTCTGTGTGTGTGTGTGTGTGTGTGTGTGTCATTTCTACAACCCAGATAACTCCTGTGAGTCACACAGTTTCCCATAGCTACATAAAATACAGGTGTGTGTGTTTGTGTGCTGACTTTGTGCTCAGAGATATTTAGGTGTGTCCTCTGTCCACACTCTGTCTGTTTGGCTAGCTATTAAACAAAAACGCTTTACACACACACACACACACACACACACACACACACACACACACACACACACAGTTGTGGTGTTGATTTATAGCCTACATTGTAATGTCTCAGACATGTACAATGATTATTGGTTCAATTCTGCAACAAACATGGATCCAATTGGTACGTTTTTTTTTGTTTTTTTTTTACAGCCGGTAGGTTAAAGGAAAACAATTAAAAGCTCTTCCTAGTGACGTGTCAGAACACAAAGTTGGAGAGAAATGTTGGAGGAAGTGAGTGAGAAAATATTGATATGATTCAGTAAAAAGAGAAACTTTTGCTGTTTCTGTAAAATGCCTTATTAAAGGGTGAAACTTTAAAGGAGATGAAGGTTGAGTTTGAGCGAGGCTTTACCTTGTCGATGAAGGAAGCGAAGCGGTTGTTGAGGGTCTTGATCTGTTCTTTCTCCTGGGTGCGGACGGCCTGGATGCTGGGGTCGATCTCCAGGTTGAGTGGCTGCAGCAGGCTCTGGTTCACTGTCACAGCTGTGATGGGAGGTGGGATGAAGCCACCTGCTGCAGACCCTCCACCGAAGCCGCCACCGAAGCCACCACCAAAACCTGCTCCACCACTACCAAAACCTGCACCACCACCACCATACCCAATGCCAAAGCCTCCACCCATTCCTGCAGCACCTCCACCGATGCTGCTGCTGCTGAAGCTGTAGCTGGCACCACCGCTGCCTCCGCCGAAGCCGCCGCCGAGGCCGCCGCCGAGGCCGCCGCTGAACCCAGAGCCAACACCGGAGCGACGTGTGCTCGTCACTATGCTCGCCCTGCTGGAGCCACCCGGGACGGAGTAGGCTGACTTGCTGGAGTAGTTCCTAACCCTCATGCTCATGGTTGGTTTCTGATGGTGGAGATGCAAGAGAGAGAAAGTGCTTAAGAGCTTGCAGAAGAGCCGAGTGGAGGAGTAGGAGGAGGTCGCTCACAAAGGAGAGTCAAAGTCCCTCTGTGTACTCTTCTGCTGCTGGCTTCTGCCTTTTATACGATCCTGCTGCCTGCTGGAGGGCCAGCCCGTTCTCAGACACACCCTACCTGTCAAACAGGTATAGAGTGAGAGTGGAAAGATAAGAAGAGTTACACCCTGCCTCAGGCCTCGCTGCAAGCACAGGCACAGAGAAACACACAGGACAAGCGGAGAAGCGGGATTCCACTTGTACTTTTTAGCACATTAATAAAAAAAAAGAAAAAAGAAAAAAAGGAATGCAGGCATAAACACATGCCAGTGGGTGGTGCTGCGTCTGTGAGTCTGGTTGGTTGGGTGAAAGTCAGAGCAGAAGCAGAAGGAGAGAATGAGTTCACCCTTTGCTCTGCTCAGTAGGGTGGGGCCGTGCAGCGCTCCTCTTACACTCATGAATGACTTTTTTCCATGAGACTCTGTAGAGCGACTGCAGAAACTCTGTACAAACTCTAAAATGTTCCCAGACACACGGATTCACTTTAATACAACTAGTATGAAACATCAACATGCTGTAAAGAAGAGGAGAGAGAAACGTGTCATTCCATCCTGAACCATGTCTTTACACCGTGATCTTACACTGAGATTCACTGTTAAAGTTCCAGTTAAAATATAACTCATAAAAAAAAAACCTTAATGATCCTTCAAGTGATGAAAACACAACAAACCGCTTCATTTAAGAAGCTCCCAGAAAAGAAATTGTTCAAAAATTAGAGAAAAAAATGAAACCTTGCACTATTTTTTCATTGCATTGTGAGAGCCACATGTTGTGCAGTAGATCTGGGAAAAATCTGGAATAAAATGAATCTTGTGCTGAATGTGAGGACGTGTGAAAACCTTCAGGTTCTAGTGTTAAAGAGACACGCAAAACTCTGCAAAAGAGTGTTAGTGTAAATTATAAAGTGTGTGTGTGTGTGTGTGTGTGTGTCTGCAAAAGAGTGTTAGTGTAAATTATAAAGTGTGTGTGTGTGTGTGTCTGCAAAAGAGTGTTAGTGTAAATTATAAAGTGTGTGTGTGTGTGTGTGTGTGTCTGAAAAAGTGATAGATAATATAATAAAATATCTCTTATGATCTCAATAAACAAAAGATATAAAGTTAAGAATTATAATTCTG
>JAOTRN010000017.1:458262-470116 GCA_028566695.1 Bagroides melapterus
TAAAGGAGAAGATCCAGGAGAATCCCTCTGTAGAAAAACTCATCAATCTGTTCTACTGTCTGAATGAGCTGAATGATCGACACATAGTGCAGGAAGTCCAACATTCCCTGCAGTCTGGAGATTACAATCGTCTACGTGGAACAAATTTCAATTCTATTCAGTGGTCAGCTCTGGTGTTTGTGTTGCTGAATTCAACATCGGAGCATGATCTGTTTGATTTGAGGAATTATGCCAAATCAGAAGAATGTCTTTTACAGCTGCTGCCAGTGGTCAAAGAATCCAGAAAGGCTGTGTGAGTATTTTCATTTATAGATAAATTAGTGATGCATTTATTAAATTAATATTTTCATGCAGACTTTCAGAGGTAAGAAGCCCACAGTGCCTGTCTAATCAGGTGTTCTAATAGAAACTTCTTTGAGTGTTCTCTTTCTTCTTGTTAGCATCAGGTAAGGAGTGAATCATTCAGATGATCCTTCTAATTTCATCATAGTAAACAATCTTGGAGTAGCTGAGCAAGTTAAAATCTCCAGCTCCATTCTGTATAATACAGAACTGCTGTTGTACCCAGATGTTTCACTAACAAACACAGTAATACAGCTACACTTTATGACATACTTGTGATGCAGGGGATCTAACCTGAGATTAAAGAGACCCCATGTGTTCTTACACTGCCAGGACAAGCTTAAAGTGTAGTCAAAGCTAGTGGTGATGTTCTGAGCACACATAGATCCTTTGTAGGGTCCACCTGAAGACACAGATGCCATATTATCAAACAGAATTGTTGTGAATTTGACACCTGAAAGCTGACAAGGGCATAGAGCTGAGAATGCTGGAAGGAGCTACCCAGTACCTTTGTGCCAGAAGCTTACCAGCACCAGATCTCTCCTCCAAGTCAGGCTGATTCTCTGATGTGCAGATAAATATTGAGCATCGGTAACAGATAGAACTTTAAACCTATTCTTGCAAACCTATAGGACTATATACAGTGTATTTTAACAGTCTAAAATGAGTAGAAAAGATTTTAGCCCAGAATTCCTCAGTTGTATAAATACAATAAATGCAAGTTGCTCTAGATAAGCGAGTCTGCGTTATCCTACAAATCTGCCTACAGATGCTCTAACTATATTCTTACAAGATAAATAAATAATACTGGGGCTTTATGGCAGATTTATTATACATTCTTCTCTGTTTGTCCTGAATGTGTCACTATGCTTCACATTTCAGAAGTATTTTACTGTAACACGTACTGAGAGGTAAAAGGTTTATAGATTTAGTTTATAGAGTCCATGAGTAGTGTCATACAGTAGTGCTCATTTTTAGTGAAGCGCATATTAAACTGTTGTCAGCACAAATAAAGAAGACCTTTTGTTCTTTGCCAAGATTATCTGTTATGTACATATTTGTTCAATAAATATTGTGGTCAGCAACCTAAAGGACAAAGAAGTGTGACCAGTGATGCTGCCTTATCTGTCTGGAGCACACCAAAGTAAAGTGATTTGATAGTGATAATGATCAGAGACCACCTGAGTGTCAAAGCAATGGAAATTTTATGAATATTATTATGGTTTTGTGAAGGAGATATACTGAGATTATTATCATGATTTTTCTTGCAGTCTAGACAGTTGTAATCTCTCAGAGGGAAGCTGCAGAGCTCTGGCCAGAGTTCTTAGCTCAAACACCTCCAGACTCAGAGAACTGGACCTGAGTGAAAATAAACTGTATGATGCAGGAGTGAAGCTGCTCTCTGCTGGGCTGCAAAGTAAAGAATGTAAACTGGAGATACTGTGGTGAGATTAATATCATTCTCTCTCTCTCTCTCTCTCTCTCTCTCTCTACCCTAACCATGTTCAGGTGCATGTTGACCTCTGCTAGGGATCTTGTAGCAGTTAAAGGAGTACATACGAATCTCTTGTTGTTTGAAGTCCAAGTCTTTCATGGCACACTGATGAAGAGGAGATTCCATCAAGCATTTGAAATAACACAAGGTTCTTCTCAGGGTTTTCATGTTTTAGGGACTTTGAGGAAGTGTACATCATCTACATTTTATATGGTTTTGAGGTACTGCAGGGTTACATGGGATGTGGGTTATTAGATCTAGTCTTATACAGTGCTGTATGCTCTCACTGTGTGACTTCACTGCAGTCTGTACCTGGAGGTGTTTCCCTTTTCCCTGCAGGCTGGTGCATTGTGGCATTTCAGATGTTGGCTTTGTTGCTCTGGCTTCAGCTTTGAGGTCGAACCCAGAGTCAAACCTTCATGAGTTAAATCTGAACCGCAATAAACCTGATGATGGAGGAGTGAAGATGCTGTCTGATCTTCAGAAAGATACAAATTGTAAATTGAAGAAACTATAGTGAGTTACTGTTTTACTCTATTTTTAGACACACACAAACCTACAGCTGTTCCACACATATGGACATGTATAGAAGTTATTGTGTGACACTGGTTCAACACAACAATTTATAGATTTTTGTGTCAATAAATAAATATTTATGCATACATCATTATTAGGGGTAAACAACTTAGTGACCCAGACGCCCAGGATCATGTGTGTTTGACTGTTTTGTGTTCATTAGTGTAGACTCAGTCTTCTGGCCCTCAGAATCCTCATCCTCACGTAATGTTTGTGAGGGTATACACAATAATAAGGGGAGGGGCAGTTGTTCTACCCTATACTGTGAGTGTGTATAATGGTGTATACACTGGGATATCTGATCATTATGTCCAATCTTCTGTTTTACAGCATTGAGTCTAACCCCCTCGAGCTGGATCGAAGTTCCAACTCATATCTTTCAGACAAGCCCTCTTCCTCTGACATGGATTTAGTTTTTTTTGCCAGATCACACAAACAGGATCCATACACACCATATTTACATCCAAACACCACAGACAAAATGGGACAAACCAAATACCAAAAGAAATTCTGAAATTCATGTAATATTTCTCAGATTCTATTTTTCGTTCTATTTCAGATACTATTATCAGTAACGTTAAACTGAAAAGATGTGAAACGGAAAGATTTTTAGTGTCTCAGACTTTTGGAGTCTGATGGATTTATTGTGTGGAGATATTTGGATGGATAGAAAATAGAGATGTCCAAAAACAAACAAAGAAACAAACAAAACACAAAAAATCTAAAACAACATTTTAGAATGTCTTGGAGGTTGGATTAATGACAGTTTGGCACTTTCTTCCCTGTTGTATAGCTGTCCCCACCCTCCACAAAAAAAATGAAGTGTTTTAGGCTGTTCTAGTAATATTTTTTAGGCTGTTTTAGTATCTTTAGTCTTGCAACATACTGAACCTGAGTTAATGTATTCAAAGACAGATTTAAAAGCACTTTTGTACGTCACTCTGGATAAAGACGTCTGTAAATGACCTTAAATGTAAATGTAAATGTTTAGTGACCTCTTTTCCCCATCTGACTCTTATATTTTCAGCTTTTGTCCAATGATAGTTTTGGCCTTGCATATGAGTTGATTTATTCCTGGTGGAATCACTGACACTGACACTGACACTGCCACTGCCACTGACACTGACACTGACACTGACACTGCTCCCCTAGCAGATCAGAACCACAGACTGGCAGAAGATCTCCAGCATCTAGGTGTAGACATTGAAAGGTCTGAACTTCCTTGAAAAAAAGAAGTCTGCTCATCTCCTTCTTGTGCACATCCTCATTGTTGAGTTCTCCAGTTCTCCAGTCCTCCAGTCCTCCAGTTCTCCAGTCCTCCAGTCCTCCAGTCCTCCAGTTCTCCAGTCCTCCAGTTCTCCAGTCCTCCAGTCCTCCAGTCCTCCAGTCCTCCAGTTCAGTCTGGTGTTCTGACAATTCCAACAAAATTCCCCACCATCTCCTTGGTCATGTTTATACACTGTGTTCCAAATTATTATGCAAATGATATTTTTCTCTGATTTTTCCTAATTAGTCAATGCAGATGACAATCAGTTTAATTTTCAAGCCATAATTAGAATTTTATTGAACAAACCTCCCAATGATAACAGGATTTATTTAAAAAAATAAACACTCAAACTGTTCCAAATTATTATGCACAACAGAGTGTGAAAACATTTTATAGATCGTAAAGAACTGAAAATGTTCATTTGTTGAATTTTCAGCATTAGGAGGTCATATTTACTGAAATCAAAACTATTTCAATCAAAAACATCCTAACAGGCGAGTTGCATGTTAACGTACGCCTCCTTCTTTCATATCACCTTCACAATTCTTGTATCTATTGAACTTGTGAGTTTTTGGATAGTTTCGGCTTGAATTTCTTTGCAGGATGTCAGAATCGTCTCCCCGAGCTGCTGTTTTGATGCTAACTGCCTCCCACCATCATAAATCTTTTGCTTGAGGATGCTCAAGCAAACTCACCATGAGTTTCTCTCCTTTTATGCCCATAGCAGCCAGTGCCACAGAGGTGTTCTTTCCAGCATGAGATGGTGCATTGTCATGTATGAAGATGATTTTGCTACAGAACCCACGGTTCTTCTTTTTATACCATGGAAGAAAGTGTTCAGTCAGAAACTCTATATACTTTGTTGAGGTCATTTTCACACCTTCAGGGACCCTAAAGGGGCCAATCAGCTGTCTCCCCGTGATTCTGGCCACCTCCTTGCTGACGTTGCAGCCTTGTTGGGACATGGTGGCCATCCACTACTGCGTCCATCCGGACCATCAGGGTTGCACGGCACTCATCAGTAAAAAAGACTGTGAAAATTCTTAAATCCAATTTGCATAATAATTTGGAGCACAGTGTATTAAGGAGCAAAAGATTCCTGCTGAACCACAGAGTTATCCCCCAGTAACCTGAACACTGACTCCTGCTTATCTCACACACACCCAACACATATATGTTGGTTTCATAGCTTTAGTTTGCAATCCAGAACAATGAATTGAGAATAAATTGAACCACAGCATTGTATTAACTTTAATAAGAATTTCCTTTTTCACTGCATCACCTGTCACTTGGTTTTGACTGGACAGCAGATGTAGGAGATTAAAAGATTACAAAATGACAAAGTTTCAGGAGTCTACAGTTATTTTATTCAAAGAAATCCTCAGGTCTGTGGGGGTTCTGGTCTTTCAACACCAGACCCCTTCACCCAGTTAACCCAGCTGGGATCTATAGATCCCAGTGGACCACTGGCATGGAGGACATCTGAGAAGCTTCTTTTTAATCACAGATATGGCTTATCTCAATGAGTACATTTTTTATGGATAAAATTATGGATGAACTTCAGGTTTCTCTGTAATAGCAGTCTCTCATAGCATTACTCAGTTAGATCCTTCAAACTTTAAGCCCCTTTAAAGAGAGAACATCCAATTAGATTAAATAAAATGCACAAATTATGATTTCATGACCTCAGTTTAGCATCTTCTGGTTTAGGTTGTGCACATGAGTAACTGTAGGATGTTTGGCTACATCGAGTGCTGTTCTATCTGTGTGCTGGGAAATAGAGTATGAAAGCTGAATTAAATCAGTGATAAATATGATTATTTCAACTAGGACTATTCCTGCAGCAATATATTGGCAATATTAATTTAACGCATCATTTTCTCATTCATAAATCATTATAGTTTTCTTTTTGTGTTTTTTTTTTCTCTTGCTTTTGTGTGACAACAAAAAACAGTCTGAACTGTCCTGCTGTCTTCACTATGCTGGTTAGTTTCTTGCAGTTTCCTCACCAATCATCGATGCAGTAGCTCATTATACACATAGTCATGCCCCCGTAGAAGGAGACCATTTTAGTTTCAGAAGCCACTACTGCACGTTGGTGTATTGATGGTCATGGTGTTGATGGCCAGTTTACTTACTAGGTACACTCTCATAATGCTGCTGAAGTTCTCCACAGCAGCACCACTGAGGGTCAGTGTGTGTAAGCCACCCTGAAGTCCACTCCACCTCCATCCTGTACACAGAACCTTGCTGAATCCAGAGATGCAGTCATGTGTCAGCAGCGTGAACAGCAGGAGGCTCAAGACACAGCAGGTCTTTATAATCTAAAACGTAATGCAAGCCGTAAGTGAATGTTTATCATAACAGAAAAGGCATTATTTTTAAAAGTCTGTTTTGAATTAGTGCTCTAAGCCTCCTCAATAAATACGTTGAGAACACATGTGTAGTACTGATTTAATCTTTTATATTCAATTTTGTTGAACTTGTTTATTGTACATAAACGTAAATTAAAAAAAAAAAAGGTGCGTCTGCGCAACAGTGGTGCGCATGCGCAGTGTAAATCCGGCGGGGGTACGGGTTGGGTATTCGCACAATCATTGGATCAGCTCGACTATAAGAGTCGACTCTTTCGGGGTTCAAATGGGACGTTACCGGGTTTTGTTTTGTTTCGTCCTTCGGTATGCCTTTGTATCGACTAAATAATTATAAAATCTGTAATTTTAGCTAGCACTTTAAGCGATACCCTATTTAGCCTATTTTAATATAACTAATTTTTCTCTCTAAAACGTTATCAACAATTCAGAAGCTGATATGATTTACTAGAGGATTATTAACACATGATGTTTTTTTAATGATCGCTGCAACACATACATGTGTTGAAACCCAACATAGATGATGATGATGATGGAAGCAACTGGCACGTGTAATCTTTCGCGCTTTTAGGAACAGTAAAAAAAGTTCTTTTAATTTAAATCTGTATGCAGTTATATCTTTAATATATTCTGTGATTTTAAAAAATTATCACGATATCGCTTTTTCTTGATCTGACAGCTGATTTCTCAACCTGAAGTACGTCACAGTTAAACTCTTTTCCCACAAAAAAATTACATACGTTTTAAATATAACAAATTAGAAGGTATAAACACAAATCACCCCTATCAAAAGAAAAACAGGAAAGTCTCTTTATACGTTAAAGAATCCGACAGCTGATGCGCTTTATATCATATCCGATCCACTATGTTTTGCTGATATATTCCCAGTAATGATGATAGTTATCAAAAACTTTTAATAGTTTATCCACGAAATGCTGGCGACCTTTCAACAGAAAGATGTTTCGGGTCTTTGGCCATGCGAGTCAATTCACTCCCAAAGTTCATTTAAAAGATTCGGATCAAAGAGTCGACTCGTTTCAGCGACACATCACTAGGGCTCAGTGTCCCGTTTTTAACCAGGTGAGACCTTATCCTCACATCTACACTGTTTTGGACGGTTTTTTTTATCCTCTCCGTAATTAGATCTGATTAATTATAATTAAATACTTTTTTTTGTGGGTGTGTTTAATGTGGTTATGTATACTCTTTAAAATATCAAGATCAAGATAAGCTAAACCGTTTGTAGCTGAGCTGTTCGGCTAAAGTGGATGGTTGCCAAATGGGGCGCCATTCGGTCTTAGTGAAACATCACGGTGTGTGCAGCTCGTTATTTAATAAATAAATGAAGGCTGTAAACTAGCGAGGTTTATTGGAAACCTTTATGGCTAATAGATTTGATGGAATAGTTAGCTAAATTAAAGTTTAGCCTGCTAGCATTGTCCTTTAGCTAAGCCTTAGCAACATGCTGAGGTAATTTAATCTGACCAGTAACTCAATATGTCCAAGAGCAAGACAAAGAAAAGTCTAAAGACCGGAGTGCAACTGGTTTGATTACTAACTTTATTTGTAGTATTTGTTGTTAATTCCATTGAGCTGTGAAAGTACACTTCAGATAGTACTGTTCTGGCATTTTGTCAAGGGCAGAGAACAAAAGAATGTACATTCAAAATTCCAGTCTTAAATCCAGTCATATAACATAAAAATCACAAGCATGTCAAATCATTTGACATAATAAATAATGATGAGGTTTGCTATTGTTTTTTCTCTTAGAATTAAAGTAATTTGTTACATTATTGTCTGAATACACTACAGATTAATGAGGTATAATATTAATAATAATAATCGATCCCAATAATCTCTTTAGCCCTGTAGTGTGGATATGTTTTAAATAAAATATTTTTTCTGTAAGAAAGCATCACTACAATATTCTATAATCACTTTAACTTTTCTTGCTAACAGTAACTATAATTTGTTGAATACACTACAAGAAATACTGTAAAAATCAGAGAACTCTTAATCTGTGTTCCCGTACGGTGATTTCTACTGCACTATGTACCTCTGTGTCACTTTATTGTCCCTGGACGTTCTTTTTAATTAGTTTGTATAACCTGAGGACTTCCTGTGATCACTATTTAAAATCTGCACAGTTTTACATTTCAATTGATTATGATGGTTTATTTGAGGAAAAAAATAGTGACCTGTTGATCCTTTTTTCTGCTCCAGATGTGCACGGTGTCCTCTGGTAAGTCGTCTCCTGCTCGCATTATTTTTAAAGAACATCAAGCGATTTCACTATGATGACGTCAAACGAGATTAAATGTGAGGATGTGGAACCCACGGCGAGTTCCAGTAGTCCGGAGCGGTCATCTGAACAGCTGGAAAATGAAATGCACATCTGCTCACGTTGTGGAAAAAGTTTTCCACACCAGAGTCATCTCCAAACACATCAGTGCATTCACACAAAAGGGAAGCCATACCAGTGCTCTGAGTGTGAGAAGAGTTTTAACGATCGCAGTAGTCTCATAAAGCACCTGCGGATTCATACAGGAGAGAAGCCCTATCAGTGCTCCGAGTGTGGGAAGTGTTTCACTCAGAAGGGTCACATCACAAAACACCTGCAGATTCACACACAAGAGAAGCCATATCACTGCTCGCTCTGTGGTAAAAACTTTAATTACCTCTGTAATCTCCAGCGACACCAGCGCACTCACACAGGAGAGAGGCCGTATCAGTGTTCACAGTGTAAGAAGAGGTTTAGTGAGAAAGATGGTCTCATAAGACACCAGCGCATTCACACCGGAGAGAAGCCATACGAGTGTTTGGAGTGTGGGAAGAGTTTCACTGAGAGAGGGAGTCTCCTAAAACACCAGAGAATTCATACAGGAGCGAAGCCGTTTGAGTGCTCGTACTGTGAAATGAGTTTCACACAGAGGTGTAATCTCCAACAGCATGAGCGCATTCACACGGGAGATAAACCATTCTACTGCCTTGAGTGCGGGAAGAGTTTTAATCGGGAGACGGCTCTCCAAGTACACCAGTGCAGTCACACGGGGGAGAAGCCGTATCACTGCCCGGAGTGTGGCAAGAATTTTAGTGACCAGAGTAATCTCCGACAACATCGTCGCATTCACACAGGAGAGAAGCCGTACATCTGCTCGCAGTGTGGGAAGGGTTTTACACAGCACTGTCATCTCCAAGTCCACCAGCGCATTCACACGGGCGAGAGGCCGTTTCCCTGCCCCCAGTGTGGGAAGAGTTTTACACAGCAGTGTCATCTCCAGCGCCACCAGCGCATTCACATGGGAGAAGTTGTGTCAGACCTGATAGTGTGGGAAGATCTTTACAGAGCAATGTCACCTCCAGGTACCCCAGCACCATCAGAGAGTTGTGACTGAAGACGACAGGACGTTGGGCCGTGAACTCTGCTGACATCATTATGAGCTTCCACTTATTTTATTTTATTTTTCTGCTTTTTCTGCTTTTTGTTTAGTTTTGAATTGATTTGCAAAGTGACCTTGTGCGTGAGAAAGGTGATCTATGACTTTTTGTGCTCGTGTTTCATTTTGAATTGTTTCGCAAAGTGACCTTAAGTGTGAGAAAGGTGCTACACCCCAGAGGAGTACAACCTGGAGTTCTGCAGTGCCTTGCATTGCCCCTTGAGTGTTACACCCTAGGACTGAATTGGGTTTTTCTCCATTGGACACGACCAAATGACACCATGTCAGTCTATCATGCTAGATCAGTTCTAGGTAGACCCTCATGAGGCTGCTATTAAAGCTGCAGCCCATGAGGGTTTGCCCATTCTTCTCAGTAAAATTGCCCATGTTCTGTCAGCTCTGGTCACAGATCCTCATTTGGTTTGAGGTCTGGGCAGAGACAGGGCCGTTGTAACACTTTCTGGTGTTTATTTCTGTTTTACAACCGTGTAGGTTTAGGAGATGCTTACGGTCATTGTTCTGATTGTAGATGAAACTCCACCCCAGTCTCTTTTCTTTTACACACTGGTGTTCTGAGATTCTCCTGTATTTGGCTCCATCTATATTACCCCAAATAGTTCCCATGTTCCTACTGATAAAATGCTTCTCCACTAATGCTACAACTATAATATATGTAGGAAGGAATTCCCAGGGTGCTGAGCAGAGTTTGGTGTTTGCCAAACTTAACTTTCTTGCCAAAGATATAAAAGGCTAGATATTGGTGTCTCCAACATGCCTCCACAGACCACCGCTATGTAGTTTTAGGGCTTTAGGGCATTTCTTAGTGGCAGTGCCCTCATCCTTGACTAATATCTCTTTATACCCCCTTATTGACTTTTGGCAGAAAGCCTGGAATCTTGACAAGTCTCCACGTGTTTTTTCCCATTTTTTAGTAATGGAGTTTATAATAATGTCATAAAAAAAGACCCTGATTGATGCTTTGTCCCAGACTTGTTTTAATAGCACGTGTTTATTTTATTTGTTCAGGAGTTGCTGCTTGTATTCTGTAACAAACCCCAGGAACAGGTGTGTTTATATTCAGATCATGTGACAGTTTCATCGTTAAAGGTCTATTTAACGACTTGGGATTTTTCTGGTCGCAGAAGAACTAATTTAGGGTTTTCTAAAATGACGTGGTGATGACTTTTTTGTTTTTTGTTTTTGTTTTGCCTTCACGTCAATAATATGAGCAATTTTGTGTAGATTCATGACAACCTTCCAGTGAAGTCCGTTTCAGTTCCAGGTTGTAACACACGTGGACGTGTTTAAGACACTCTACGTAGTGTTTAACTTTAGTTAATGACTTACAGACTGAAGCTGACCTGCTTGTATCAGATCACACAGTAGCCCCAAACATCCCAGTTCCTTTCAATGTGTTTCTTTGTACCAGGAGTATCTCAGGAGCTTCCTCCTTCCCCAGCAGATGTGAGTCATCTGAGTTGATGGTGTGTAATTATGATTGACAATGTCGTTTTATTTTAAACCTTTATTTGGAAGTGTGTTAACTTTATATGGAAAATATTTCATTCTAAGACTGTTGAAGAGTTTTTGTATATTCCTGAAAATACTTTTCCAAAAGCATATCACTATCATGGGTTTGATATTTACAGAACAGAAGGTTTCCATCACTGAGAGATTTATTTTATACAGTCTGGAAGTGAAAACAGAATTTCTTGCATGTTCCAGCTTCTCTGGTTAAGTAACATCACTTGTGATGCTCAGCCATGAGGCGTATAGAATCCCTTTAGACTACAGCTCTATAAAAAATACAGGAGGTACACAGTAAATGTAGTAAACACACATAATAAATAACAAAAAGAATCCTATCATCATGTACATACATGAATAATTAAAAATGGATAAAAGGATCCTACATCTGTGTTGTGTAAACTTTCTACTGATGCTTACAACCTTAAAGAGGACGTCATTTTAGTCACGTAACATGCTGCTCTTCTCAATACTACTGATGTTGGCTGTAGTCTGGCTGTAGCTCTACCTTTCACAGGTACCAAGGAATCATTTTAACCTTTAAAATAAATGCACCACCAATAGTTCTGTAAACTCCTACATTTGACAGTTTTGGTTGAATTCTTATCTCCGGTCTGTTCGAGCTTCACCAACACAAGGACACAATAAACCTAAAGACAAACTGGTTCTGTCTCACTGAGGACCTGCTACAATGGAATAAATATCAAATATCTCATTGGATTAACACATCATATTTAACTATTTAATTCTGTTGTTTTTTTTCCTCATGTCATCAGAAACAGATAGGTCTGTTCATCTCTAGGTCTATTCATCTCTAGGTCTGTTCATCTCTAGGTCT
>JAOTRN010000017.1:864452-876178 GCA_028566695.1 Bagroides melapterus
AGTATATTAATGTTACCCCTGCAGTATATTAATGTTACCCCTGCAGTATATTAATGTTACCCCTGCAGTATATTAATTCATTGGCTGCTGTTTTCTTTTGCACTCACAGTAAGGTAACGAAGATAAAGAGATAAACTTCATAGAAGTCATATAATAATGTAGTTAGTGATCCAAAGAGAATAAACTTTGTGAATGGGGATCGCATCAGTACAGAACTTCACAAAAAAAGGAACGTTTCCGTAAGAAAGCCAAGTTTTTTCAAAGGAATTTCTTAACTGATTTCTTGTGTGGCTCAAAATTGACCCCCAAAAAACAATAGAATTTTCATTAACAAAATTTTTCTTACTGATTTTACACTTAAAAGCATGAAATCTTATAAATCACTTCAAAAATTAAACATAAACACTCCTGCAGGATTTTTTGAGAAGTTCGCAAATTTCTCAGGTCTGTGAATAAAATCGATAAAAAACGATTGCAAATTAGTGAAGTTCCAGTAAAAATTCCGCAAATCCGTGAATTTGAATTCCGACACGTGAATGCACGAGGTACTACTGCATTATGAAGTTCTAATGTAAGTCAACCTTGAACAAGGTCAAATGTGAAGACAGGCAGGTTTGGTAACATATGATTTATGAAGGCTTTATGAATTGTGACCAAGGAACGCATTCACAGCATGTTATAAAGCATTCATAAGGCACATAAATGGCTGGATAAAGTGTCAGGATTTTACCGAAGGTTTTTTGGATGTGGTGTAGAACAGACAGTCATATAGGCCAAACATCAAGCTGCGACCTGCTATAACAAGCAATCAAAGTGATTTTAAGCAGCAAGTCAGAGGAATCATGATCACTCTTTTCTTTCTCTGTCTCCATAAACCCCAGTTGTGTCTGATGGCTTGGTGTTAGAGCTAAGTGCCTCTGTGAATCATGTCGTATAGCAGAAATGCCTTCCAATGAGCTTTTTTTCCTAGCTCGCAAATGCAGTCGGCTCTCTGACAAAGTGCCAGTGCATTAAGAAGAGGCAGGTTAAGCTAATCACGGTGACCAGCGGTGGCACAGAACAGAGGAAGGAACGGCAGACTGAAATAGACGTGGCTTGCTTGTTTCCATAGAAACCTCTGGAAAACATTGGGGCAGTCGCTGGGGTTCGGTGGCATGTCTGTAACGTTAGAGGGAGAGTGAAGCTCAGAGAGAAGGTGTATGATTTAGACTGAGTGTGTGGGTGGCATGGAAAGGTGTAGAAAGCAAGAACTGATGTCATCATGACCAGAATTTCATATGACAACGCCTGATTTTTCAGAAGGTGTTGATTAATTTTCGGTAACGGAAGTTCAGGCGGTCGCTCAGCTGTCACGTCGTCTAGAGCAAGACATGCTGATATGGTGGAGATTTCTGTCGAGATGTTAATGTTAACTCTGAGGGAGAGAAGAAGGAGAGCTTGATGAACATCTATATGTAGCTGCTATAATGTAAGCGATATCAGGAACTAGCATGCTAGTATTTTGGCGTGATAGCCCTAGCATTCTACAATATGGAAGGTATGAAACAATAAAGGGATAAAAAGTAGAATAACATGTCTGTACTAAATAAACTTCAATTTTGTATCAAAGCAATAAAACACTTTTATAGAAAATTAATCAGCTTATATATTTTTCTAAAAAAAAAAAAAGACTGAGTGACTGGGGTTTGTTTGTTCAGATTTATTTTCATCATTTATCTCAGTCAGAATTTGTTTATCTTTTTTCCCACAGGAATAACCACAGTGTTAACTATGACCACGCTGAGCACAGTGGCTCGGACATCGCTACCCAGAGTCTCCTACGTCACCGCCATGGATCTCTTCGTCACCGTCTGTTTCCTCTTTGTCTTTGCGGCTCTCATGGAGTACGCAACGCTCAACTATTACTCGTACAGTGTTCGCAGGCCGACCTGTAACAAGACGAAGCGGCCGGTAAGAGTCTTGCAGTCACTAGTGCAACATGACCTGTAAAGTTTATCTACTGGAGCAGCTTTACACCAGCAGTTCATAACATTCAAACTGATTCTGCTGAATGAAATCTATAAAATATTGATTTCTCTTTCTGACCTCACTCCACATACTGTGGCCTTGGTGCCCTAAGATCTGTCTGGATAAAGAGCCATTAAAAGATCATCACATTGTTTGAACTTTACAGCTGGAAAAATACTACAATACTGAATTTTATATGAAAGGTGCTTTAAATTTACAGTACAGAAATTCTAAAGCATTCAGAAAGTGGAGTTTTAATCCCTAGACTAAGTGAATAGAACCTGATCATTCTGTAAACTCTATTACTGTTAATGTTACAAAACTGATCATGGTAGTTTTAATCCAAAGTCATCTCCATGGTCTATAAGTGTTATGATCATCAACAGTCCCATATGGGTCTCCAGGTTGTCCATGTTGGAGGCCATCCTCAGGAGCAGTGATGGGAATTAAAAACCAGAAGTAGGGCATTAGGATAGATTAGGCAGGTCTGGAGAGCAGAAGGGGTCCGGAGCACTGGGAGCTCAGGATTAACATGCACAGGTTAGAGAGAGAGAGAGAGAGAGAGAGAGATTAGGTATCCTTTAATGGTTAAAGACAATGTACATTGTGTGCAAGGTGCAGAGATGGACTCCAGATATCTATGATGCCACAAGGGAGATCCATAAGGTGACACAGCCATGAGGTGTCCCTGGGGCAAAGTGGCAAAAACTCCACTGTTAGCCAACCTGAGTGAACGAGTAGGGGGCAACAACATCCAAACATCTCAGTTCACTAAACATTCTATGTCCATGAACCCTGCAGATCTGCTCCTTCACTTAAGAAAAACATTCACAAAAGGTTTAAGTAAACAAATGTTTTCAGCCCTGACACTCTGTCTGAGTCCCAAACACTAATTGGAAGGCTGTTCCATAACTGTGAGGTTCTGTAAGAGAAAGAGCTCATTTACAGCATGTTTAAATACTACAGTTTTAATATAGACAGTACCTTCCTGCTCTTATCCGAATACATCATGATTGGACAGCTGGAGACAGCGGCAGTAAATATGTAATTATTCCCACTTCAAATTAATGCTTCAGACTTATATTCATTTACATCTACAAAGAGGTGAGTTATATAATAATCTTTGATTGCAATTTGCATGAAATGAACCCTGAACACAAGTACCATTTCAACAGACCTGAATATTAGAGATGCTGAGAGAACTGTTGGTAACACATTATTTGACTCAACTTGGGCCTTCATAACACAATCATAAGCAGTACCTCAATATTTTATAAAACTCTGCTAGAGGAATTCTGAAAGCTTTTTATTCTTTATTACCAAGAGATCAGATAAATAGACCCCCATGAAAGGTACGTTAATGGTAGACCAATAACTACCTGGATTAGGTTTACCTGAAGCCACATATGGGAGTGGTGCCCACCAAAGGGTCTCTGGTGACCAGGCCACCCATATCAACCAGTTGGGTTTAGTCTGACACTCTTACATCTTATCTGCCCACGTCTAAAAAGAATAGTAGATAACTGTATTCCCAATTAGGGGGCAGGTCAGTAATAGCAATTTCTCAAAAAAATGGAAGCTAGATTAAACCTACTCATAGTACAAACATGTGGAAACTTCCTGACTATGTGGCGGTCTCATCCCTACTTCAGAGGTTTTATAAATAACGGGTTCTCAGCTCTGTTCCTGGAGAACACCTTGTACTGCAGGATTTAGTGTTTTGCTGCTCAAACACACTGTATTCATTTAACAAGCTAATCAAAAGCCCTTCCTGAGTTAAAGTGGGTGTCTTAGAGCAGGTAATTGACAGTTCTGACTAAATGTTCTGACTTCTTTGCAAGTCACAGATTGTCAATACTGAAGGCTTTGTTCAGGTATAAGATTTCTGGCACTCATTCTTGGTACCAGAGCAGCATGAGACAAAGGTCAGTAATAGATTTCTGGTGGTGAGGTGGATTCTTTTTATGGGTGATTGCTAGATTTAACTGATAAATCCAGGAGCGTACTCGCTTGTTTTTGTGAATCTGACAGATGCTTTGGTGAGAGATGAATTTAACTGCATGTTCCTGTGTTCCAGTATGATGACTCTGGGATGCATTTGGGCCAAAACTCTGCGTGACTCTCTGATTTTCATGAAACATTAGGACTCTTTGACTAGACTCTACCACAGAAGTGTCCAAAGAATGAGCTAGAGGTTTCATGCATGTCTCCAAAGGTTATGAGTGTGCTAGTACTAAAAGTAAAAGCAGAATCATGTTAACTGATAATGATAATCATCTTATTTCATGTAATGTGACTTTGAAACGTTGACCTTAAGCCTTTTATGAATCCTTGCACATTTCTTTCTAAAAGACTTATGCAGTGTGCTACGAATTCTCCCTAAATAAAGTGTTACTAAACTGTCAACTTGGCGACCTCAGAGTTATTTCTGTTGGCTCTTGACCCTCTTTGGGGAACCAAAATTGCTTAGATACACAAAACTGGTAAATATGGGTGACGTTACGTCATCTTCTGTATAAAGAAAGAGAGAGTGCAATACATTATTTTGTCATCTTATCCATGCCACGTTATCTGGTTCATATCCTATAGCTACACTCCTTTATCAGGTCCAATGTTTTGGCCCCCTTTCCCTCACTGAGACCATCATAAGTCCACCACTGAGAAGATGGAAGATGGGGATTTGTGTTCGGTGGATGTTTATCAAAATAGTGATAATCTACCACTGCATAAGTACTGTTGTATTTTATCCCCTTGGATTAGCAGAGCACAAAACACCATGTCAGTGCCACTGGTTTGTGTAGCTTAGAAAATAGCCAGAGAGCTTAGCTACATGGTAGGTGAAGATTAATTATTTTCGGTGAGTGTTGCCACCTCATAGGTTTGATCCTGAACTCAGATAACTGTCTGTGTGGAAGTTCATGTGTTCTCTCTGGAACTATGTGGATTTTCTCCCAAAATATGCCAGTAAGTGATTTGGCAGTACTAATGGACTGGTATCACATTGAGGGTGTATTCTGGCCTCACACCAAGTGTTTCTGGGATAGACTCCAGATCCACTGTGGCACTGACAAAGATAAAGCGTTTGCTGAAGAAGGAATGAATGATGGATAAATGTTACCACATGAACACATAGCAGCAGGAAAGATACCTTAGCATCAAACTCAAAGAGTCCAAGCGTTACATATTTCTGGTAAAAATGAGATTTTAATTCAAACCTTCTGTCGAATTAACAGAAAATGAGTCGAGTTTATTAAATCCTGTTAGCATAAATCATACATGATTATGCTGATCATTAACAAGAATTCTCTGATGGTGTTACAGAACTACTCGGTGCTGGATGTAGGACCTCCTCCTACAGTCATCGCTCTGAATAACTCCACGTACTGGCAGGAATTTGATGACGCCTGTCTATACGAGTGCCTGGATGGGAAAGACTGCCAGAGCTTCTTCTGCTGCTATGAAGAATGCAAGGGAGGAGCCTGGAGAAAGGGCAGAGTCCACATAGACATCTCGGAACTGGACGAATACTCACGCGTTTTCTTTCCCACCTCTTTCTTGTTGTTTAACATCGTCTACTGGGTAGGCTACCTCTATCTTTAGCAATCTGCTCGTTTCCTTT
Source organism: Bagroides melapterus (assembly GCA_028566695.1). Lineage (NCBI taxonomy): Eukaryota > Metazoa > Chordata > Actinopteri > Siluriformes > Bagridae > Bagroides > Bagroides melapterus. The sequence goes on from JAOTRN010000017.1 coordinate 870,079, forward strand.
TAGAAGACTCAGAGGATGGAAGGCAACGATGGCACATCTTTCAAAGGTACAGTCAAAAGGAACGGGAACCTTTTTTTGTTTAGTCAAAGACCTCGTCAGTAGGTTGGGAAACATAAAAAATAAGACTTTGCCATAAAGTTACAAGCAGATACTGTCTACGCCCTTAAGCTAAGGAGTCCGGCTCTTTCTACACAGCCGGAAGTCCACAGGCTTTTTGTCTGGTAGCGTTTCCCTGCCAGAAGTCTTTGCCTTTGTTCTTCAGGTACCAAGGAAAAAATGTTCACTTATCACAGAAATGTAGTGATTTCAACGATGAGAAAGTCACATTACGAGTGAATAAAGCTGCTCTAATGATGGGGTGAGAAATCCTCGCACAGTACGCAACCCCATGACGTCTGAATACGATGGAGCTTTTTAAAAGTGGAGGCCAGCGATCAGTCAAAACCAGGGTGTGGTGAAGAGAAGCATTCAGAGCCATCCATAGTGCCTTCTTCTGGATGGAGTTTCTACCTGCCTGAGAGAGAGCAGGATCGGTTTCAGCTCTCGGTTTTGACTGACCGCTCTCACGCTCACTCTCTGCTTTTCCCAGCTTTTGGTTACGTCTTTTTTTCAGTGACGTCATCTCTAAATTTGACATTCCTGTCATTGCATGTTAATTATTCTAATCTTAATCTCCACTTTGAATCTTCACACAATTTTAGTACGGCAAAGTAGATTTTATTGGCGTATCATATCATAGGCTAATTGTTTAGGAATTAAAACTTTTCCTATATTCTATTTATATTTAGGAACATTTTATAGTAGAATTTTTTTCCAACACAAATGGAAGCAAAAGTTTAAAAAAACGTATTTAAACTTGTAAATTTTAATCCGTTACAATAATAACTGCATGTGTTATAATCGCTTATATCATCCCTAATCCAAGTTTATCTTTGGGCCTGGACGAGGTCGGCAGCTACGTTAACGTCATTAGAGGTTTGAATGTTTAGGCCCTGAGGTCACTCTACCATTATAAAAAAGATTCTTGATGCATCTCGATTCTCTAAACGAAGCTACAGACTTCAGCGTTATTCAGTAGTTAAGTGAGGTACACACATTAGGGCGGAGTTTGTCTAAAAAAAAAAAAAAAAAAAGAGGTGTGTCTCTGTTACACCTGATTCTGAACTTCAGATCTTCTGAACTTATTGGCTCCTCACTCGACATTGATTGTTTGTTTAATCTTCTGAACAGACTGAAAGTGTAAAACAGAATCATCTTAAATATCTTAAGAACTTTCCCTTAAACTCATGATTTAAATCTTATTGTCATGAACTCTGATTGAAAGTGAAAGATTTGTTTTCCCACAGAATGTTGTGTTGTTATGACAGAGCTGGAAGATGCCCAGTTCCTCCTCTCAATTTAATTCAGAAATATTTAATTCAACATTCAATAAAATTCTTTCATTTGTAAGTATTTACTGTAAAGTTCCAGGTCTGTAAACTCTGCACATTCTAATCATGTAGGTGAAATATTTATTAATAATAATCATAAAAGAATTATTTATTATTTTTATTTTTATAATTTGTGCTCTATGGCTTTTATTAAAAATAAAAATTATCATTATTAATAATTAGAACAGAAATCTTGTGCTGAATTCTTTTAAATAGAGAATCGAGGTGCATCTAAAAATCTATTTTTTTCTTAACTCGATACAAATAAAAGCAAAATCAAGTCAATCCCAAGGACTGAAGTTTAACTGCAGAGAGTTTGGATCACTCAAATTTCTCAAAAAAAAATAAAATAAAATAAAAACATATTTAAAAGTATAAAACTTTACTTGAGCAGTAAGACTGACACCGTTTATGACATGGTTATGTCAGCCTTATGACACAAGGTTTAAGTCAATTTTTTCCTCTTTTCATTACTTTAATTTATTTATTTTTATTTATTTCATGTAAATTTCTCTGAATTCTACAGCCCGTACCCCTACATTACCACTGTGTTTATAACCAAACTGTTTTGTTGAATTTGACTATACTGAGTTGCCTTAGGGTCACTGTCAGATGATCCGCATTATTAAGATGACTTTATAACATCTACTTCATATGGTGGTCATAGCCAAAGGATTCATGCTAACAAAGCTGAGAATACATGTATGAAGGCAATCTGATCTTTTATTTATTTTGTATTATATACAATTTAAAAAAAAAGTGTCATTATTATGGTTAAGCCGTATCTGTTAATGTATTTATTTATTTATTTATTAGTTTGTTTATTTGTTTGTAAATTTCTTCAATAGCAATATTTGATTTTGGTGGGTTTTTTTTTTTTTAAGAGTAGCATTTACTTGAAAATAAAGTTTGTTGTTTTTTTTCTATTAGTTTTTTCTTTCATCTCGGTGTGTTTCGGACACTTGCTCTATCTATTATGAGGTTTTCTTCTTCTTGAGGTCGGGGTTTGTCTCGTGTTCTGTTGTTGTTGTATTAAATTCATGGGAAACGTGTGGTGACGTGCAGACAAACTGATCCTCCGTGAACTTTCCTTGTGATGGTGTCGCTCCATAATTCTTTACCATCTATACTAGTTTGATAATCGTGTTTGAGATATTGTTCTCATGGCGGTGGTTGATGCATTTCTTTGTTTTTTTTTTGTTTTTTTTGGTGTAATGATGAATAATTATTAGCTGTTTGCTCTTGGTGGTGCTAGCCCCTCAGACTGACGGTGTTTCTCTCTCCTAACACACCCAGCATGCTGGAAAAGGTTTGGTAAGTGAATTAAAGCCATATGTACTGCGTGGGTAGAAACTCAATCTAATAGTGCTGTTTATAAACTGGGCCTTAGAATCAGACCATCAATCAAACCTGAGGAAATAACAGACGGAAAAAAAAAACCCTAACTCCATTTGATCATCAGCCCCCTGCAGACAAAGTGCTGTACAGTAATAATTCACGCCTGAGACTTCGGGATTTCTACCAGTGAATTTTTTTTTTTGTTGTTTGTTTCTTTGCTTTATGTTTAAAATACTGTCAAAGTGAAATTTGAAATCTGTTTGTTTTTAGGTGGAAAATAATGACATTTTATTTGAAAGGTAGAAACTTTGGGCCTCCGGAGTCATAATCACTGATCCGTAAGCATTAGTATATTTGTACACCGACATTTTTTAATTATTAAATGTTTCTTTTATATCATGCATTTAAAACCGTGACATCAGCTATAGTAAATAATCTATAAGTTCTACAAAGGTTTGAATGTCTAGGAAATGTACAGTTATAGGAGAATAATCAGTGATGTCTGTGATCTGATGCCACATGAAGCAGATTCATCTTAAACTACATCCATTTGACAATTCTTTTTTTTTTTAATAAAGAATGTCACATTTTAAGCTAAACAGTCGTTCCCTTCATGATTTTTTTTATTTAATTTTTTTTTTGCCAAAATGCGCAATTCTGTATTTTTTTGGGAGGGGGGGATTGCGATTTTTTTTTAATCAGAACTTTGAAAATCTGCATCAGAAATATCACAAGATCATAATATCATAATCCCTGATTTTTGGTCAATTCTGCAATCGCAAAATCACAAAATCACAAAATCAACTTGAAATCCCAGAGGAACTGACTTTCACTCAGTTTGTCATCCGACAGAAAAAGAAAAGAATGAAAAAAAATAAATAAATAATAATTTCAACAATGAAGACTCCTATGAATGTTTCATAAACATCTTTGTACAGAAATCTTCACCAACAGTTATTTTAGGTATATAAATAATAAATAAAGTTTTAAATAAAGTCTGACTTTAAAGTGGGGCGAGTTTCTTGTACCTGAGCGGTTTCTATAGAAACGGTAACGCGTCGCTGCGAGCGCTGACCTTCTGACTGATCAGAGATTTAAAGTCTGTAAGATCAAAGCATTACAGGAACGTGATCGATTTGCTTATGGATGTGTTATAAAGGCCCAATGTAGCTACATTTGAAATAAATTGTTACTAATTCTAATTTTTAGTATGTTTTGTTTTTACTTCACATTATTAATTGTTCAGATAAAACAGAGCCCATGAGAAAGTAAAAAGTGTATTTTATTGGATGGTTTGTTTATTTCAAAACACTAAAGAAAGTCGTTTTACAGTTCAGTCAAAATGCCAAAGAATCCATGCTGATGACTCCTGATTCAACAAAAAGAACTCATCTCTCACAGATATGGCTAGAAGACGTCGTAACTACATTATACACTCCAAAAAAGACTTTCTTATTTACGAGTTTTTCTTGTTTTTAGTACAAATTCTTGAATCAAGATACATTTTTTGAGCAAAATGACCTACGAACATAATTCAAGTTTTTAGAAAAAAACATATCAAATTTAAATGAATTTGTTCTTAAGACAAGCAAAAAGAAATCTGCCATGGGGTAAGAAAAAAAATCTTGAAACAACTTTACTTTTTTCTTAAACACTAAATTCAACAAAAATTCAAGAATAAAATTCTTACTCAATTGACAGATTTCTTTGTCTTAAAAACAAATTCACTTAAATTTGTTATTTTTTGTCTAAAAACTAGATTTATTTTCTGGTCATTTTGTTCTTCAAGAAAATGCATCTTGATTTAAGAATTTTTAGATATTTCTACTCAAAACAAAACAAAACAACTAAGTAAGAATGTCTTTGTTTGCAGTGTTTCCTTTTCTTAACTCATTTCTTTTTTTTTTCCTCAAGTACATGACACACAGTGGCCCTGAACCACACACACCTTAATAACTCAATATTTCATTCCTGATTTAATATCTCATTATTTTTATTCATAACTTATTATTTAATCTTATAACTTTATTTGAAGGAATGTTTCATTATCATTCACTTAATAACTTGTTATTTTAAGATATTGTCTCATTATATCAGTGTAATATCTCCTGTTTTAATATAATTGCTTAATTTGATATATTTTGTGGCTATTTTAACATTAATGTCTCATTATTTCTACACAAAATTTTGTCTCCTAATACATAATTCTACACATCACATAAACACTAGAATTTAACAGAATTTATTTTCATGGTTTAATGTCACACCAGAACAACTGAATGAATTAGTGATCACTAGACGTAGAAGAGTCAACAGATCGAATCAAATTTACAAATTATTGTTCAATAAATAATTAATTATTATTAATTAACAATTATATTAAATCATGAAATTATTTCCAAAAATAAGGGTTTTTAAGTCAAAATAATAAGATATTAAGTTGAGATACTGAGACATTAGGTTGCAATAATAAGTCAAAGAATGTTATCTGTAATGTTCATGTAATCTTAAGCTGAAATAAAGAGATATAGAAATAGAAATCAAACTATTTTAATGAGATTCAGCTGCAGCCATAAAGAAACTTGACACTAAGACTAATTAAAGATCATTACATTTTATTGCCAAAGTCTGAGATTAGTTACAGACACTAAAAAGACTAAAACAGCAACATGCAAAAAAGATTTATATATATTTAAAAAAACAGAATAAAAAAAAATAATAATAAAAGTTAATAGTACTGTTGCAGTTTTCTGTGGAGAAACGTTCAGTACAGTGCTGAAAAACAAACTCGTGCGGTGTCAGTACTCACTGCCGTGTCAGTACTCATTGTGATGTCAGTACTCACTGCCGTGTCAGTACTCATTGTGATGTCAGTACTCACTGCTGTGTCAGTACTCATTGCATTGTCAGTACTCATTGTGATGTCAGTACTCACTGCTGTGTCAGTACTCATTGTGATGTCAGTACTCACTGCTGTGTCAGTACTTATTGCATTGTCAGTACTCACTGCTGTGTCAGTACTCATTGCATTGTCAGTACTCCGGCTTACTGAGGTGTGTTCATTGCAGTTTCAGTACTCACAGGAGCGTCAGTACACCAGATCACTGCAGTGTCAGAACTCATTGTGGTGTTAGTACTCATTGCAGAGTCAGTACTCATTGCAGAGTCAGTACTCCCTGCAGTGTCAGTACTCATTGTGTTGTCAGTACTCATTGCAGAGTCAGTACTCATTGCAGAGTCAGTACTCCCTGCAGTGTCAGTACTCATTGTGTTGTCAGTACTCATTGCAGAGTCAGTACTCACTGTGTTGTCAGTACTCATTGCAGAGTCAG
>JAOTRN010000017.1:915329-933215 GCA_028566695.1 Bagroides melapterus
TACAGGTTCTTTTAACGAACGCGGGTTACTTCAGATTAATTAACATGCTTTATTACAGGTTATAATGCCTGACACAAATGATCAATAATCATAAATAGTTCTAATGATGTGCATAGCACTTTATAAAGCTTGTGAATATGAGATGACTTCGTAATATCAGAAGATAAAGCATGACCTTTTTATAAGAACGTTATGTTGTAATGCATTATAACCATATCAGGCGTATTCTAACATTTTAGATAATAAGAGTATAAGGTGTAACGGCCACATTAAACACCTGCACGAATCATTATAAATATTCATAAGCAGTTCTTAACAGTGTCATACCTCACTGAGATCAGCGATGGTGAGGTTCATGCCGGCGAGCTGCTTCCAGACGGGTTCGGCGAGGTACAGACTGAGAGGACTTCCTGTACGGATCGCTATACCCAGGAGTACTCCTACACACACACACACACACACACACACACACACACACTCAGAATAACATTCAGAATAACATTCAGAAGCTACAGACATGCAGCAGTGTGTAAGGTGAGTGTGTACCTAGGAAGCGGAACATGCTCATGTGAAGTGGACTTTTGGCTGCAGGGTTGAGCAGGAAACAGTCTCTGTTAGCGCCGGACTCGTCTCGACCGTTCGGAGTGACGATGAGCAGAGGAGTGAGACCATTCTGTAGCTCCTCACACATCTCTGCTATAGACTCACTGTAACCTCCTCCACAGTCGTCTACAGACTCACCTACACACACACACACACACACACACACACACAATATACCTGTACGTGTTTGGGATTTCTGGGAGGAGCATCAGATACAACACAGACACTGGATTGGATGATCAGGAATGATGTCATCACAACACAGTACAAATGTTAAACACAGCCGACGCCCACTTTCCTACTAGCTTTATACTTTGTGGTTTGTGCTAGCTAGCTGCAAGCAGTTCGTCATTACTTAGCTCTATGCTACTTTTTAAACTCTGCATACTCCTTCTTTATGCTAGTGTCATACTTCCTGGATTCTGCTTTTTGCTAGCTTCATATTTTGTTAGCTGAAACTGAGGTGTGTGTGTGTGTTTAGGTAGAAGAGTCTGTGTTTACCTACGAACTTGACCTTCCAGACACGATGAGGCAGCAGCAGGCTGTCGGGGCTGAAGGAGATCATCTTGGCACACATCTGCCCGAAGACAGACTTGGTACCGTCTGGTCCGGCTAGACCTCCTTTACTGCGGGAGCGCTTCACCTGAGAGAGAGAGAGAGAGAGAGAGAGAGAGAGAGAGAGACTCAAATTGCTGCCATAACAACAAAAAATAAATAAATGAAAAGTGATTGTGAGTGCAGACTCTGTGTGTGTGTGTGTGTGTGTGTGCTCGCGCACGTGTGTGTGTATACCTGGATTCGGTTGAGCTCTACGACTGGTCCATGTTGTCGGTCTCTCACCATCGTAGCCTGCACAACTTTACGAAATGCAGCCTCCTGCAAACAGAGTGAGAGAAACCATGAAAAGTTTATAAAAAATATTTAAAAAGTATTTAAATAAAACTCAGACCACATTTTAATGTCTGATCTGAATTTCTGACCTGGTGTCTTCACAAAATCAAGATAAAGAAAGAAACAAAGCCACAGAGAACCACAGATATACATACAAGGAGCAATTAGTGGGCCCAAGCACCAGGAATGCAGTGACATCATGCGGATGTGTAAACAACGCCTCACTGAACATACACGTGAAATCTGAACCCATCATGTGAGGGACAGTCGACTTAAGCTACACTTTGTTTCACATTAATGTGCAGTTTAACATCTTGGACATTATTCTGTACAAATTTGGATGAAGCTGATGAAGCCTGTAGGAGGAGTGAAAAAATCTACAAAATTTGTAGTCAAAATTTACAAAATGTCTGACTTCCTGTTGTGCAATTGTGAAATTTGTGTCAAGATCCATAAGGGACACGCCCATGTCCAAGCTTCTGTGATATTTCAATAATAATAATAATAATAATAAATAATAATAATAATAATAATATAGATACATTAACACACTTTAGGTCTCTGTGGCTCTATTTATATACAAAATATATATATATATTATTTTGTATTTATTTCAGTCTTTGCGAGGGGGTCTACGTAAAAGTAATAGCACCCCTGTGATTAAGTGATGAGAAAAAACACAGTTTAAAATAAATAACATAAGGGTGTGTCTGTTTGAATGTGTGTGTGGTCTCCTGACCTTGCCCTGTGAGATAAGGATGCCGCGGAGTGTGTCGAAGCCTACAGACGGGCCATGTCCGGTCTGACCGAGACGCCCCTCCAGGTCAAACATGGGGATACAGGGGCAGAAGAGCTCAGAGATGTGGTGCAGCAGAAGCAGCCGGTTCCTCAGTGCCATGATGGGGATCTCCTGCAGGTGGTTATACTCCATGGGGACCTGGGGTGCGCGCACACGCACACACACACACACACACACACAAATGACTTATACTGTACATGTACACACAAGAATTTGCTCTTGATCGATAAATATACAGCCAACGTCAGACACGGCACAACACTGAGTACCTGAGCAGGAAGTTTGCCAGCGTTGGTTGGTTTGCTGGTGGACCAGGCGAGTGTGTGTGCAGAACCACATGCCACCCTGTTAATCTTTTTGCCCTGCAGCGCTCCCACTAGCCTGGGCCTCTGGATGGCGTTGGTGGTCCCATCTCCCAGCTGACCCTCATCATTATCACCCCACGTATACACTTCTCCTGAAACGCACACAAACGTGTATTAAACTCAGACCACACGTGAAATATGTAGACTTTATTATCTGTCCTATCATAAAGAGCCACGTGTCACATTTCAGGTAAAAGGCTGTGAAGTCAGTAAAGTTTTTTGGGTATTTTACCCTCCTCAGTGCAGCAGACACAATGAAGGGAGCCGGTTGCTATAGCAATGACCTTTTTGCCCTGGAGGCCCTGGACCTGCCGGGGTCTGCGGACATGATCGTCTGAGCCGTGACCGAGCCTGTGGTAGTCTCCCTTCCCCCTGAGAAAACACACAAAATAAAAGAATCCACTGTTGTTGTTCTGTGTGTTTGTGTATAACGAAACATGTGTATAAATTTGTGCGTGTGTGTTTACCACGTGTACACCGCTCCAGATTTGGTGAGAGCGACGGAGAACTGAGAACCGCACTCCACTTTCACTACACCCAATCCTGTCAGAGAGTCAATCTAGAGAGAGAGAGAGAGAGAGAGAGAGAGAGAGAGAGAGAGAGAGAGAGAGAGAGAGAGGAATGAGTACAGTACAGACAGATGTATGTGTGTGTGTGTGTGTGTGTGTGTGTGTGTGTGTGTGTGTGGTAGTGAAGTATTGCTTCTTACCTTCATGGGAACTTTACAGCCGTCGCTGCCCCCTCGTCCCAGCTTGCCGTAATCTCCGTCTCCCCATGACCACACCATGTCATCATCCGTCAAACACAGAGTCTGAGCATCACCACTGCCACATGCTACATCTATCACCCTGTGACCCTGCAGAGCATCCACCTGCACGTGCAAGCACACACACACACCATATACATTCTAAATGTAGCAGTTAAAGGTGGACAATTAATGCTTCTTTTTTCCAAATCCTAACCACAACTCAGATCCACAGCTGTACACACTGACCAGTTTGGGTTTGAGCTGGTCCTCACTGTCACCGTGCCCCAGGCGGCCGTAGCGCCCCTTGCCCCACGTGTAAAGTTCTCCACTGGCTGTGATACAGGCGCTGTGAGCTCCTCCAGCTGCAATATCCACCACCTCCACCCCTCTCAGGGACTCGATCACCCGCGGACGGTCACATGGACTAAGGGGGTGGGGGACACGTCAGGGAATGTGAGACAAAAAATAAATAAATAAATAAATAAATAAATAAATAAAAACAACCTGTCTCAAATAAACATGTGCTGTTTCAAGAAATATTTAAATGCACCCTCAAATAAATTAATAAAAAAAAATAAATAAATAAAAAAAAAAATTCACATTTCAAAATAAAAAAAATCTCTCACACTTTCAAACCCTGTCTAATTAATTAACCAACAATTAAATGAATAAGGAAGAAATCCTGTCTGGATAAATCAATAAATGAACTGTATAAATAAATAAATAAATAAATAAATAAATAAATAAATAAACATTGTCAGAGACACCATGCAGAGACACCTGCTGGCAGATATGAGAACTGCAAGCTCCGTCCTATATCTCTAAAATTATTAGAATTCACACCTCCTGTTTCCATGGCCGAGTTTTCCATCCTCGGCTTCTCCCCAGGAGTAGACCTCTCCCTCGGAGGACAGAGCGAGGCAGTGTTTTCCCCCGGAGTTCACCGCCACCTTCCTGATGAACACGTGCTGAATGGACTCCAGTAGAGTCGGAGTGGACACTGATTCGGTGCCGCCGATCCCGAGACGCCCTCCAGCTCCGTAACCTGTAGCGTACAGCTGGAACAACACAGAAGATATTTAAAAAATAAATAAATTAATAAAAAATAAAATAAAATTTACTCCACTTGATGTACACACAATGATGTAAATCAGTTTAATATAATAATCTGAAAACAGACTACTCCTGGTACTGATTAGAAACGAATAATATTGAAGGAAGTGTAGTCAGGTCCTATTTAAAATATTTCAGTAAATTTCTGTAATTAAGGAGAATTTGAAAAACCAAACACACTAAAGCTTTTAGGGGTGTGCAAACTTTTGCACTCTACTGTAAGACTCAAAGAGACTGAACCAGCTGAGCGTTATTACATTCTGACCGCTCTGTAAATATTTCCTCACCTTGCCATCGGCCGTGACGGCGAACAGCGTCTGCTCTCCGCCGATCAGCTGAACGGGCCGCAGCGTGGCGAGGGCCTCCGTCGGTGTAGGAACTTTGACCTTCGCTCCTTCGATGCCACCAAGTTGTCCACGATGGTTGTGACCCCAGCCGTAGATAGTGCCGCTGCCGCCCGCAGACAGAGTCCAGTCGTCAGGACGTCTGGGAAAAAAAAGCAAATTAAAAACAGAAAAAAATATACATTAGGTGTGCCTTCTGTGTGGGAGGGGCCTCAGGGCTAAAGTCAGACGCTGAGCAAGAGACGAGCTGGCATGTGAAGACAGGAAACACACAGTGTGATGGATTTATAGACTCACAGAGACACAAATGTCAGCTTTCTAGAACACAAATATAAAGAGATCTCCAGCTGCTGCGTCACTTCAGTGAGCAAGTCAATATCTCTACATCAATCACCAGAAGCCACCGAGTTTTACTCTGTTAGGGTCTTACATTTTCTTTTTACAGACAGATTCACAGCTGGAGAACCTGTAACACTCAGTAAACATGTGGAGAAAAGGTTCTCTAATCTGATGAGCTCAAAACTGAACTGAAACTCAACATGGAGAACACCAACCACACTGAAGCATGGTGATGGGATCACGGTGTTCAGCTCTTCTTCACTGACCGCTTCAGGACCGAGTCAGAGTCTTCATCACAGCTGTGCCGAATTCTTTCATGTGGTTTTTTTTAATAAATAACAGATTTTTGGACGTCGTTCCATAGATCAGATCAGCGATCAGATGAAACGTGTTTTTGATCCACCTAATAAGAACCGCACCTGTTCATCCACTGCACCAGCTGTTCGTCGTGTTCTCTCTTGAACAGTTCGTGGCTCTCATGGAGCACGTTCATGTTCTCGTGGTCTGCCATCAGCTCACGGATTTTCTTCGAAACCTTCAAGGAAGAAACAAAGAATTGACGATGCACCAGGATGAAAGATGTCACTAAAGATGTAACCAGAAGAGGCAGAGCACACACCTCATCCAGGAAGGGGCGTGGCAGGGGCGTTCTTTTATCCAGTGCCACTGCTACACGGGAGGCGGTGCAGTAACGGCGAAACCACGCCCACTTATGTGTCTCAGCACAGCAGGGTAGTGTGTCCAACTCCAGGTCACATGCAAGAGCCACCAACACCTGAAATACATCATTAACCAAGTTAATTAATAAGTTTACACACACACACACACACAGTGTCGCTCGCACAGACACACACACCCCCAGTGTCACTCGCGCGCACCCAGTGTCACTCGCGCGCACGCACCGTGTCGCTTGCGCGCGCGCGCACGCACCGTGTCGCTTGCGCGCACACACACACACACACACGCAAGCAAGCACACCACACACACACACCACACGTGTCGCTCACATGCACGCACACACACACACACACACCTTGAAGAAGGGGCTATGAAGGAGCTGTTTGCCTCCTCTGACGATAGGGTCCTCGTACTCATACTGCCTCTGCAGAGCCTCAGGAAGTCCTTTCACCAGAGCGGCTAGAGCGCTGCCTGTAAAACTCTACAACAAACAAACACCAAATCAGACACAACTCTGGACTCTGGACTGGATTGGACAGAAGGTGTCGATTAATTCAGCACTTCATGTGTGTTATTGTGTGAAAATGTAGATAAAGAAGTGATAAAGTGTAAATATTGAAGAGACTGAACAAATCTTCAGCACACAAACAGTTAACAGCTAAGGATGTCAGGACTCCAGCAGCAGCTACATATTGTTCTTCAAATATATTTTTTGTTGTGTTGGTTAATAAAGGTAAATAAAATGGACAGAGCGTGTTGACTGAGAGTGTTAGTGTGTGATGGACTGACCACAGAGCGAGCCTCTCCTTCACTGTCCCCCAGCAGCCGGTTGATGTTAATGGACTGGCCGTATTCAGTAGTCAGGAGTTTGCGTAACCTCTGCAGAGCCCACATACGGTGTCCAGCCGCTGATACACACACACGCACACACACACACACACACAGGAATAAAAGGGGAATCATTTAAGAGCACTTAAAAAATAAACTCAAATAAACTATTTTTCCGCTCCACCAATAGGAGTGTTCAGACACACAGACGTGCAGACACGCAGACGTACCCAGAGCGCTGAGCTGCGCACAGGCAGCGAGTGAAGCAGCCAGACGCGGTACGATGCTGCGGTTTGAGGCGAAGTTGAGACGGAAGTCCAGCAGGCAGGTGACCAAGTCCATAGAAGGGCAGGACAGGATACAGCGATCTGACAGGAGGTCTTTTGGACCTGGGGAATAATCAATAAGAAAATAAAACCATTCCATTTAAAAAGTATTTAATTCATATTTCAGAGAAATATCAGAGACGTAACCTACTGCCTCAATCCTTCATCATCATTAAAACAGTATCAAAAATATTCTCAACATCCTGTGTTCACTGGCTGAGGAAATATTACTATTAATGTTTATTAAGAAATACAAATCAAATGGCATTAAAAAATTAAGACTGAATTTGTGTGTGTGTGTGTGTGTGTGTGTGTGTGTGTGTGTGTGTGTATATACCTGCTGCAGGCATGATGGGATAGACGGTGAATCGCCAGCCCCAGCCATTCACAGAGCCGTCACTTGTAAACTTCCATTTTAGCTCATCGCCGGGAATCCTCAACTCACTGGACCAGTCTGACCACTCACGCCCTGACACAGACAGACAGACACACAGACTTTTTAACCCCTTAACACTAACTTGTACACTTTATTAGTAAACTTAAGGAATGTTGATGTCACTTCCTGTTGTGTGTTGTCACCTGATCGAACAGAGACGATCCTATTGGCTCCGTCCATGACAGTTAGAGGGTCGTGTCTCCTCTCAGTAGAACACTGACGATCGAACTCGACTCTCAGACCCTCAGCACCTAAAACCATTCAGGAGGAGTTTTAACAGACTAATATTAATAAAGTTAAATAAATGTGGAGTCACATAAGTTTCATCTGTTCAGCACTTGTTCAGTACCGCACCTGAAACACGTTATATAAAGTTCATTTTATTTCAGCACTCAGGTGGGGTTTGTTGGCCAGCACACACAAAAGTCTTTCCTGCAGAAGAATCATTTGAAACTTTTATGCAAAAGAAACCCTCAGGATGTTTCCTCCTCACTATATTTAAATATTTCCTCCTCACTATTTATTTTTTTATTTATTTTGTTTTTTAAATTTAATTTCTCCCCTCAATTACGAGTGGTTTAACAGTTTAAAAAAACAAACTTAATTTTATGTACCAAGTCCTTGGAGTGGTGTTTTAAGACAAACAGAAAAAAATACTGCTTTAAAAATGCAAAACATTTAGGAAAAAAAAAAATTATTTTATTTAAAAATCCTCACAAATTCTCTAATTTCTAGAAGTCTTGAATGAAAGAAAAATTCTATAGATCATACTAAAGACAGAGCGAGAGAGAGAGCGAGAGAGAGAGCGAGAGAGAGAGCGAGAGAGAGAGCGAGAGAGAGAGCGAGAGAGAGAGCGAGAGAGAGACAGACAGAGAGACAGACAGAGAGACAGACAGAGAGACAGACAGAGAGACAGACAGAGAGACAGACAGTCTACCTGGGATTTTGACAGTTCCACTGGTGGAGGTGTCGTCAGTGTACGGGTGACTGCTCTCCACCACCACAGGCTGAGAGGACAGACGGCCGCTCTGAGAATCTGTGGCCACGTCCTCAAGCTCAGTCACACAAAGCTCCAGTAACATGTCAGCCACCTGAGAGCACAAACACACACACCGTTACACTACCGTGTGTCACGTCTTATACTCATTAAAGACGTGAGGTGCTCTAGACAAGGTGAACCTGAGGGTAGGCGGTGCCCATGCCTGACAGCACGGCGGACAGAACTTCCTTTCCTTTCTCTCCTGAGCGCAGATTCACAGCTAGCTTCAGCAGGTCAACCATCACCCGTGTGTCATCAGGTACCAGTAGACTGGTGAACTCATCCAAGTACTGAGGCTCGGGCCCCGTGGCTTTGTTCTGGCTCTCGGAGTCCTGGGACGAAGAACCAACAAGCAACTTACAACAATTAGATCATTATATATATATATATATATATTAAAAAAAAGAGTCACAGAGAGCAGTGAGAAGATCAGTGAGAACCTCTTTGGTCTTGGTCATGGTCTCAGCGATGATGCTGGCCGCTCCGGGGTCGTCTGTGACAGGGATAAAGGGGCGAGAGGAAGCAGCGGCTGCTGATGGAGTCACGGCAGATGATGGAGTAATGGCATCTTCAGAGGATGGAGCCTACATGGAAAAAAAAAACAAAAAACAAAGACCGCTCACATTATAAACAGATCACAATAAACAAAGTTTAAATGATGCGACCAATCAGAGCACAGGGATTAAGAACCTCTGAACCAATCAGAGCACAGGGATTAAGGAACCGCTGGAACCACTGAACCAATCAGAGCACAGGGATTAAGAACCGCTGGAACCACTGAACCAATCAGAGCACAGGGAATAATGAACCACTGGAACCACTGAACCAATCAGAGCACAGGGAATAATGAACCACTGGAACCACTGAACCAATCAGAGCACAGTTCGTGCTGATGAAGGAGTTAATAAGAGACGAAGTTGAAGCCCACCTCTCCTCTCTTGCTGTCCTGCCAGGGGTGAGGGCTGGTGCGCTCCTCGAGGTCAGAGGTCACAGGGGGACCTTCAGCCTCTGAGGGGCTCGAGACGGACGAGCAGTCAGATGGTGGGACAGGAGAGCTGGACGGACATTCCACAGGCATCATGCAGGAAGGCATCAGAGCTCCCACCACAGCATCCCTACACACACACACACACACACACACACACACACACACACACACACACACACACACACTAATATTTTAACGGTATCCACTTACTGTGAGCTTATTTGTTAAACCCACTGGTCTGGAGCGATACATCACCTGGCATACATTATCTGTAGAGCAGACAGCACATGAGACAGAGCCTGCTGCTTGGCCAGATTGCCATCGAGAGAGAGCAGGATTTTGGCCAGAGAAGGTCTGCTGGGCTTCACACTGCTCTGACCACTCAACTTATTACTCAGTGAAGACGGGTCACTGTCTGACGGCACGCCTGCAGGCAAACAAACACACACACACACACACACACACACACAAAGAGAGACACGTGTGAGTCTAATGTAATGACAAAACATAACCCTCATTAAAAGGTACTGACCCAGGTACGAGGCCCCGAGTGAGTCCCTGGCCGTCTGGAACAGAACCGGTTCATGAACAGACGGTGTGGTGACATCCACAGTGGTCCAGGCCACGCTGTGAGATGAGCCGCATGCCACACGAGTGATCTTCTGACCCTCCAGACCCTGCACCAGAGTCGGCTTCCGGTTCACTGTAGTCGTCCCGTTACCCTGCTGCCCGTGATCATTATCACCCCATGCGTACACCTGAAAAACAGCCAGAGAGGAACCTCAACACACATTATTAAAAAAAAATAAAAAATTAGAAGCAGAGGAAGAAGAAGGCAGAGAAGAAGGAAAGGCAGATGCAAAAAAAAAAAAAAAAGATGAATAAGAAGGATGATGAAGAGAAGAGGGAGAAAGATGAAGGGAAGAAAGAAGTTAAAGAACATGAAAGAGAAGAAGAATAAAAGAATATGAGAAGGAGGAGCAGGGGAATGAAGAAGAGAAAAAGGAGGCGGAAAAGAATAGTAGAAAGAGAAGAAGAAGAAGAAAACCCCAGCCTGGAAAATAAAGCAGGCAGATGTGACAGATGTTTGGTCTGTAGTCGTGTGTTACCTGTCCTGTGTCTGTAACAGCCAGACAGTGCAGCGCTCCCACAGCCACGTGAACAATCTTCTTCCCTCTCAGTCCCTCCACCATCTGCGGCTTCCTCACGTGCACATCTGTCCCGTGACCCAGACGGAAGTAATCTCCCTTCCCCCTGCACACGTCAGAAACGAGAGTGCCACGTTAATGTTAGCCGTGTGTGTGTGTGTGTGGTGAATTAGTGTTGAGTAGTTAAACAGAAGTGTACCAGGTCCACACCACTCCTGATTTGGTGAGAGCGAGAGAGAACTGAGCTCCACACTCGATCTGACACACGCCCTGTCCGTTTAGACGCTCGATATTCTGAGGGATGTTACAGCCCTCGCTGCCTCCACGACCCAGCTTTCCGAAGTCCCCGTCTCCCCAAGAGAACACCAGACCTACACACACACACACACACACATACACTCAGTACACGTCTCTGAAGTAAAACATGACAGCGTTTATGAAGGTTTTTACCTTCGTCTGTCAGAGCGAGAGTTTGTGCGTCCCGACTCCCACAAGCCACCTGGATGACCCGATGACCCAGTAACACCTTCACCTAGACAACACAAACAGCATATATGTTTTATTACTGGTAAATATTACTGGTGTTGATTCAGTTCATGATGGTAGTGCAGGTTTATGCTGTGTTTCCATAGCAACAGCTCATGTACCGTGTTTGATATGGTGTAGGTTTAGGGAGATGTTTATGTAACACTCCAGTGTTCAGAATTTTTCTGAACTATTAGTACTAATATGCCACATTTGGATCAGAACAATGACACAGAAGAGTTTTTTTTACCAGTTTGGGTCTGAGCTGTGTGGTGTTGTCCCCATGTCCCAGGCGTCCGTACTCCCCCAGACCCCAGCTGTACAGCTCTCCACTGGAGGTGATGGCCGCGCTGTGAGAGCTCCCGCAGGCGATGTCCCGAATGCGCTTCGTCTTCAGAGCTTCGATCAGCCGAGGTTTATCACAGTTCCTAAACACAAACACTTCATCATTTAACATCGATACACTCGCACACACTCACACACACACACTTCAACAGAGGATACCGTTAGAAACAGGACAGGAACTTACATTCTACTGAAATGTCCCAGTTTACCATCATCTCCTTCACCCCAGGAAAACACCTTCCCATCCACCGTCAAAGCCATGGCATGACGTCCACCTGTGCGTGAAAAAAGAAGCAATTTCTTTAAAATCACCTTCACTGTGTCAATTAAATGTTAACGTAAAACAACAAGCACGTGTGGGGACGGACACACACACACACACCTTGTTGTCTTTTGTTAACAAGCAACTAAAAAGGAAAAAGTCTGTGACTATATGAACTCATTTTGAAACGTGTGTTAAAGTGGAGCGCACGTTGGACACGTCTTTGTGAATCAGTGGTTATTGTACAGAGAGAAATAAAAGATTAATACACACCTGAATGAACAGCCACTTTCTTCACCACGTAGTTACTGAGAGCACTGATTTGGCGAGGGATCGGGATCGTGCCACTGCTCAGACCCAGACCCAGTCTGCCGTTAGTGGCCTCTCCACATGCGTACACCTTTCCCTCTGCAGTCACTGCAAACACACACAGACAGACACAGACACACAGACAGACACACACACAGACAGACACACACACACAGACAGACACACACACACAGACAGACACACACACAGAGAGAAATCAACTTCAAAAATATAAATTTTATAAAGTACTAACTATTTCTACTTGAATTACTACAGCACGTGTAAACGTGTTGGTGTAGACGTGCTGTCAGGTATATTCTCACCTGCAAACAGACTCTTGGAGCCTCCAGACACCTGCACGACATTCAGAGCAGACAACGTCTCAGAAAACGAAGGGACCTTGATCTGGGGGAAAAGTAAAAGGGTTCAACTCAAACTCCACCATCTGTTCACATGTGAAATGATTAGAGTCTCTGACACGACTGACCTTTGACCCTTTGAGCCCACCCAGCTGGTCCTTGTCATTGAGACCCCACACAAACACTTTGGTTCTGATGGTAGCAGCAGACTCCATGCCTGAGGATCTTTTCCGGGAGAGACTGGAGAGAGAGAGAGAGAGTGAGTGAGTGACTAAGAGCAGACAATTAGTAGCACAACACTTATTACACTTAAAGACCCAGAATGAGAAACACACACCTCCCTGTGGCTGCTTTATCATCTTCCTCTTCCTCATTATCTGAGGCTAAGAACGGTACAGTGGCCAGGTCTTCATCCTCAGCACGGATACGACCCACGATGCTCAGCCCATGGATCTTACAGTCGATCCCTGAGCTACGACACTGCTTTATAGCGATCTCTATGTACCTGTTGTACTAAACACACACACACACACACACACACACACACACACACATAAATAAACTGAATAATGTGTGTCTCTCTCTCTCTCACACACACACACACACACACACACACATAAATAAACTGAATAATGTGTCTCTCTCTCTCTCACACAAATAAACTGAATAATGTGTCTCTCTCTCTCTCTCACACACACACACACACACACACACACACACACACACACACACACACATAAATAAACTGAATAATGTGTCTCTCACACACACACCCACACACACACACAGTGTGAGGTCACCAACCTCAGTGCAGTCGTTTAGTAAAGACACAGTGGTGTCTGTAGGGTTGATGTTGATGGTCTTCAGCTCTATCAGGTTGTTCAGAGAACTTCCACCTGCACATCATGATTACAACAAAATGAACAAGGTCCAGGAGAAAACGTGAGCAATTTTCTACGTAATATTTTTAACGACGTGTGTGATCGTGTTTACCTGACACCACCACCAGTGAAGGCATGTAGCTGCTGTCTGCAGGATCCACCACCATCTTCAACCTGTGCACCAGAACGTCAGGGAAAAGCTCCAACCTGATCCAGTGCTGCGGTGAGCAGAAGAAAGGAAACAGCATTCAACCAATTCTACCAGTCAACTAGCCCATCAACTAGTCAAGCAAAGAAACAACTAACTAGTATTGCAATGAAACCTCTTTAACTGATAAGGTCACGTAGACGGACCTTGCCCTGAGAGCCAGAAGACTGCCAGCACTGATCTCCACAGTCGATGAGACGAGACGCCTGGTTAATAGACGACGACACGCTCAGGTTCCTCACGGCTCTGGACCAATCATCTATCAGCATTCCTCTCTGACTGCTGTGGTGTCTCTTCAGCTGCTTCCCTGAACGTCCACTGAACGCTGGAGACTGACCTGAACGATACACAACAGACAGAGTCACGAACACAACAACAGCTACGCTAAATGAGTAAATGTGTGAATACAAAAATTAATGATTAATTAACTTTACAAATAAAATAAAAAAAAAAAAAATCACAATCCAACACAGTGACAATAATCATTTCTATTCAATTTTAATGAATTAATCATGACAGGGACTGACCCGGTTCGTTAATCCTTCCAAACGAATGTCTGGGGCTGTGTTTACGAGTTTTGAAGCAGCTTTCGCAGAAATCAAAGTCGTCGCAGCTCCGACACTTAAACCTTGGTCCGTTAATGGGGAACATCTGACATCCATCACACCTGGAAAAGGGAAGAGAAAAAAAAAACAAAAAAAACGCATGACAAACAGGAACAGCAGCGGAAATCCAGTCGATCCGGGACACAAGCGAGTACCTGACTCCCGGATGTATGCTCGGCACCAGCTCCATCTCAGACAGAAGCCCGGTCCAGTGGGATTGCTGAGGGAAATCCACGATCACGTCTTTTCCATTGGCACTGAAGGCTATCAAAGGGAACACGTGCAGTCAGAACATTAGAAGACTAAACACTTGGTTTGTGTAGAGCGGAGTGTGAACCCGAGTCTTACCTTTGACCGCACCCACGCTCCTGTGAGTCACAGAGCCCCACTTGTACTTCGGCGTGGTGACGGACTGCTTCACTCGCACCTTATCTCCGATCTTAATGTGAGACGGAGAGCTCTGAGGAGGAAAGCCTGACAACAAAACACCTGTATTAGTGCACGAGGTCTGACGGATCAGGTGTCAGGTGTAGATTAGATGTTTGTGGTGGTGTATAAATCAGTACCCAGTAGTTCAGTGTGGATGTAACGGACCCAGTAGGTTCCTCCTTTCTGCTGCCAGTCACACTGTACGTTCAGGTCGTGTAAACCGTCTCTGTCCAGCTTGATCACTTTCCCCACGTCTCCCTCGTACACCTCTTCATACGTCCTGCAACATTTCACCATCATTCCCACCTACACACACACACACACACACACACACACACTTAGACTCAAAGATGTTTCACTACATTTCTTCACAATAGTGACTGATCCGTACCCAAATTAACCCTCACAACTCCATAACAGGAGAGAGCTTACAGAGAGCTCAAAGTGGAAAATGATGAAAGAGCATCAAATAAATGTCAAACAAAAGGGTTATGGATCCCATCCATCCATCCCTCCCAGCTATTTATCAAATCCCACCCATCCAACCATCTATCCATCCCATCCATTAGATATATATATATATATATATATACACACACACACACACACACACACATATACACATATATATATACACATATATGAGCAAAGATGGATACTATGCATAGAATATAAGTTAGTGTACAGAATAAATTGTAATTTTACAGGTGTATATGAACGTGTGGAATATACAGAAACTAAATACAAATGAATTTACAGTATATGTAATGGTATGGATATACATATGAATAAATATGGGTAACTATACAACTGGACGAATATGCAGGGAGTATATATATACACACACACACACACATATATATACCTATATGAATATACATATATTAGTATGTGGTCTATGTACAGACTATACAGATGAATCCAATCCAATCCAGTGTTAAAATCTCTTTACACCACACGAGTCCCTGTGAACGAGCTGCTGCTATAGACTCGATAGCGTATTAGAACTAGTGCATCAATATATACCCTAGACAGATTCCGGAATGTTTCTGCGCTGTGGTGTAACATACGCGAGTCCTCACCTGGATGTTCTCTCTCACGTACACGGCGTAATCGTCATTGCTTTGAAAATCCGATCTCTTCTTGAATGTCTGACTCTCAGTAACCACAACACCAGGAGGCTGGAAAGAGAGAAGGATGAATGAAAGAGTGTGAGCATGAAGAACACACAAGCATGCACAAGCACATGCACGCACACGTACGCACTCGCATGCTCGCGCACACACACGCACGCACACGCACGCACCACAGAGAAAGCTGCTTCAGGCTCCTCCAGTTCCTCCAGCACCTCTTCTTCAGAGTACTCGTCTGACACCGTGTCTGCATCGGACAGCTCAGTGACGTGTACGTCAGGGTGATCCAACAGCCAGCCCACCAGCGCCTCCACACCTGACACCACACACACACACACACACTTAATTAATTAACAGTAACTCTGCTTCTTCGCCCAGTCACATGACATCTTCACTACTGTTACTTTAAGACACGACTGTCAGAGCCCACGTTCTAGAAAACCTCTGAGGAGGTACCTGGGACGTCAGAGGAGCCGCCTGTGGAGCCCGACAAGGATTTGAGAGCAAACTCAATGTTTTTCCTCTGGAAGCCCATCTCCATGAGCTGCAGGACAATGGGAGCAGGAGGAACCGGAGAGCTCTTGTGTTTCTTCTGTTTGGGAGGCCGGACGTGCTGCACGGTGAGGGGCGTGGTGGCTTCGCTCGAGCTGCTGTCCTCAAACAGCGGAGACGACGGGTGAGTGGACTCCACAGCCAGGAACTGACACACAGCCAGAGCAGCCGCCTGTGTGCACAAACACACACACACACACACACACTCAGTGTATACACGACATACAGAGCAGGAAACACTCTGAACACGGCTGAACATGGCCCTGACCTCCAGCTCCTGACGATCGAAGATGGCTTTAATTGGTGAAGGTTGAGTGGCAGCAGAGAGAAGCTGCTGGAGCAGGATGAGGGGAGGAAGAGGACCTTCAGGAGATAAATCACCCACATCTGGAGAGGACACACCCTGCTCCTCTACACACACACACACACACCCCACATACTTATATCACATAATTCAAAATACAATAAAGTAGTACAAAATTACAAAAGTGATAAGAGCCATTAACCTTCTCTGGAATGAGAAACAACAACAAAAAAAAAAGAAAAAGAAAAACAAAGCACAATAGAAATGTAAAGCAGGAAAATAGTGATTAAAAAGTATGAAAGGAAATAGACAGTGTAAGGAAAAGGAAAAAAGTGAATAAAAAAGTGAGAATGAAAGAGAAGAGCTAAAGGAAAAGTGAGAAGAAAAAGGAAGAAAAAAGCAAGCAAGAAAGGAATGAAAGAAAGTGAAAGAACAAACAGAACAAAAGAAAGAGTGGTGGTGGGGCGGTCAACAAAAAAATGCAAGGAAAACTAAAAGAAGCAACAAAGGAACAAAAGAAAAAGGAAAAAGGGAAAGAAACTGAAAGCATCAGTGAGAAAGAATGAAACAAAACAAAAACAAAAAAATGAATAAATAAATAACCCCAAGCATAAAAATGAAAGAAAGAGCCCAGTGGGGGAGAAGTAGGGGGCGGGAGAGGAAAAGAGGAAAGAACAGACGTGAAAGTAAACCAATGAACGAATGAGTTAGAGAGACAGAATACAGAGTGAGAAGAGGAGTGAGAGTGATGGTGTTGTACCGGTGGGGGCGGGGCTAGACTCCACCATGGCGGGCTGAGACAGGATCTGTCGGAGTTTGTCCTGATGTAGGAGAAGAGCTCGAGCTGCCTTCAGGATGTAGAGCCGCAACTGCTGACAGCGTAGCAAGTGAACGTCCACCTGATCTGCTGCAGGATCACATCATCATCATCATCATCATCATCATCATCATCACCACATGTAGTAATTAAACCTTCATTATAAATCACATATAATATACGTGGTGAGTGAAGGAGCAAATAAAGACGACAAAGAAAAAAGAAAAAAGCAAACAAATACAGAAGGAAAAGACAGAAAAGAAAGAAAAAAAACACAAGGACCAAAAATAAATAAATAAATAAATAAATAATCAACACAAGAGCATAAAACAGCAAGAGGACATTTGGAAGAGAAGGAGCTACTTCAGCACCATGGACAGGAAATGCACAGGAAAGAAAATGTCTGCATGTACAAGCATGTGTGTGTGTGTATGTCTTTGTGTGTGTGTGTGTGTGTGTGTGTGTGTGTGTGTGTGTGTGTGTGTGTGTGTGTGTGTGTGTGAGAGAGAGAG
>JAOTRN010000017.1:1007959-1023761 GCA_028566695.1 Bagroides melapterus
GTCATTCATTTTAGTGTATCTTTGTAGGGAATGGTCTTGTACATAATAATGCACACATCATAAACTTATAGAACAAAATCTGTACTACAGATAATATGGGGCCTAAGACTTTTGCACAGTACTGTATAACTTTATTTTTTCCCTCTAAGCTACAGTTCCTGACCTGTACAAAATTATTTATTTTATTCTTCTCTTTTTTTATTCTGTTACACTTCTGTAAAGCTGTTTTGAGACAATGTGAATTGTTATGAATTCTATAATAAATTTATTTATTAAATAATAAATTTGAATTGTAGTTTTGGAGAATCTATTAATTTTTTGTTCCATTTATTTTCAATATTCTATATAAGTAAAGTTTATTTTATTAGATTAACTTGACTTACAGTTTTTGTTGATTTCTTTTAAATATAAATCAATCAATAATATAAAATTTAAAATAATAATAAACTCCAGGGCAGTTTATGAGTTTTACTGAACGATCTTTACTCACGCTGGTTAAGTGTGTGACTACTACGTCGTTCCTCACACTGACTTTTCCATCGTGGTGTTGAAATATAAAAAGCTTCTTCACACCTGATAAAAGCCTGAAAATGAAAAAAAAAAAAACCCAAGATTTCATTCAGTTATGAGTTAAAGATACGGAATAAAAATGACAAAGGAGTTCAAGTCGAGTCCATCATTACCACAGAGTCTCTCGAATCACTTGGGTTTCAGTGACGAAGGCCTTCTCCTCAGGCAGATAGAGCGGGTCTGTGTTATAGAGATGCTGATCCCTGCACACAGACAATCCAAATATCATTCATATTCATCGCTGAGCGTTACTATTCATTACTGATGATCATTAATATTCATCACTCCACAGTGCAACTGCAAATCACAGGTTTATTTAGACACGCCCATTTTAACACCTTAACGTTTCAATGCTAACAGACTTGCACATAAACACACGTTTCTCAACAAGATGTTTTTTTGTTTTTTTTTTTAAAGATTTTAGTATTTAGTTTTGTCATAATTTGGTAAGATTCTCTCTTTCATCTGTTCCCTCACTCATATCCATGTACCCGAAGCTCCGCCCACAGTACCTGTGGTTAGCATTAGCTCAAACCGTCCTGAGGTGTTCAAGCAGACACCTGAACTCTTTTCTAACACATAATCTGTCTCACAATGTCTTCAATCAGAGATCTTTATCTGAGCTCTAATGAGCACTAAGCTCTGATTATTAATGTGAGCTCTATAAACATTCAGATCCTGATGGTTTAGAATGAAACATTTACAGTAACACTAAATGGATAAAAGTGGCAGGTTTCATCTTTATTAATAAAATGTTGGGATGCAGGAATGATAGCAGACGGCTGTAGGTGTAGGAGGAATCTTCTCACCAGACGTTCAGCAGGTTGGAGTGCAGGTGGAGGCTGTGGGGGAAGCGTGACGAGTGAGGAACCCAGTACGGCGTCACCACGTGCAGCTCCAGCCACGCCCTGGCATCCGGTTCTCCCACTGTAACATACACTATTCAGCGTCACGATGCACTTCGCTGTGTTTCACTGCTACAGCGGCTGAAGAGTCTTCTTACCTGTCCAGGTGACCTGCACCATCTTATCGTTCTGCTGCTGATCTTCCTGTGGTGTTCTGTCCACCTGGATCCCAGAATCCTCTCTGCTGATGGGCTGCTGACTCTCTTCCTCTTCACTCTCTTCTTCAGACCACTCCTGAACAAAGAACACATGCGGTACACTCATGAGCTCATCTCATACAACCGCTATATAATATATATCTTCTCACGTTACCTAGTACGTGTTAAATTAAACGTGTCCTTACAGGAAACTCGACGTGTTGTTCAATCCCCTTACAACCCATACGAGCCCCTGTTGCTATAGAAACACTGCTCATGTTACAATAAAGATTTCTCTAAGCTGCTGATATGGAGAATTAATCAAACAGCTCCTGACCAATCAGAATCCAGAACTCAGAATCCTCACCGGAGTGTCTGGAAACGGCCCCGTGTCCACTTCTTCTCCTTCCATTAGATACTTCGCCCAGTCGAACTTGTCCTCTTTCTCTGCAGAGAGAAAAACATTATCATCAACGTTCATGTGGTTAATTAAGAGTTAAGAGGGAGGCATTAAGACTGTAACCTCACCCGCTTCCCTCAGCCGGGGACGCTCACTGTAGCTCGTGTTTAACGGAGAATCGGATAAAAGGAGCAACAGGAACAAAATACTGTGATGGATGTCAGTCTAGAGGAGAAGGGAGAAGGAAAGAAAAGAGAAAAGCTAAAGTGCTGGTGTACAGACACACCATGCCGATTCAGAGGAGCTGAGAGCCTCAGGATCTCACCATGCAGCCCTCAGTGTGAGGGAGAGGAGAACTCAGGAACTCGCTGGTTAATCTCATCCAGCTCTCCGCTTTACACACGTCAGAGTGGACCATCAGCTTCTCGTAAATCCTGAAATGAATCAACGCATCACCATCACCACCATCTTCATCTTCATCCAACTCCCTCGCTACATATAGACTGCTGATAAACTAATGATCTAATTCACAGCGCAGCGCTCCTGAACCCTGGCTTCTGATTGGTCAGGACGCTCAGCTCCGTTCAGGTGTGGGAATAAACCTGATAATAAACTAATTTATGGCATCAATCTGTCACTGTTGGGGAAAAGTTGGCCTGTTTATAGCAGCTGTGACGCTATAAGATCTCATCCTTAGTTTAGATCACAGCACATTTTCCTACTTTATATCATTATAACACTGTTATAGTACTGCACTGTTACTCCTCAAATTCCGCGGCATGGAATCTTTTTTTAATTCATTCATCAGTGCAGCAGTAATATATTTAAATTTATATATAGTGTTTAGAGCACGCTGAATTCTCACCCTTTTATGGAGCGCTGCACTTTGTGACTGCTGACATCAAGAAACCGGTGAAACCTGTGAAAGAGAAGCCAAAAAAAAATTCTCGTTTCCATTTTTCTTTCTCCACCAAGAAACCACAAAAGGACGGAAAAGGTGACCCTTATATTATTTACAGAGTATTTCATTTACTTCCCAGGAGCCTCACCTGAAATTTGACCAGGCGAATTTGAGGGCCATCTGGAAGTTCTGGTCCTCTTCATCCTCAATCCCACTCAGGTGCATGATGAGATTCTTCACCTCCTGCTCCAGATCCTTCTCAAATTTGGTCCAGTGTGCCATCCTGAGCTCTCTAGCTGTGTGGGTGTTATTTTAAAAGCAACCGGTCTTCACCTGTAACTGGAACACACATCTATTACATCTAAATCTGCTAAGCTGCTAGCATTCAGGGTGAACATGCTAGAGAATCCAGCATGAAAATCCAACAAAAATCCTTTATCTTTTATTAATCTAACGCAAGCTCTCAAACTCCTAAATTCAACACCGCGCCATATTTAAAGCGTCTGAGATGTCAAATAGTTTCTTTTTTTGTCGTCCGGTTTGTTTATAAAGCTCAATACAGCTACATGGATGTCAAAATATAAACGAGTTCTGTCATCTTGGCGCTTCAGTTGTTATGGTGCTGCTTCTGTGGTGAAACTCGAAGACGCTCACAGCGCATTATCGCCCTCTGGCGGAAACTCGGATTTACAAACAGCTCTTTACTGCCCCCTGTACTTTGGGAGGAGTTAGTCTTTATCAATAGTGCTTGAATTTGTCTTCTTGTGAAGGTGACCAATAATTTTTTTTAATTCATTTTAAAAATGCTATAATGTCGTTTTATCTCAACCACTTCTCTCTTCTACGACAGGACAGGTACAAATCAGATAGAATGAAGGAACAGAATTAAAAAAAAATGATTTAAATAAATAAAGTGTAGTTCTTATAATATAATGTTAAAGCAGATTAAAGCAATGCGTTCATTTAGAAAGGAAAAAAATAGTGGCGAATTTTTTTTTTACAGACAGGGGGCGCAGTTTTGATGAAGTTGACATTTTTTGTTTATGGGCGTGTTTTTTTTTTTTCTTTTTTTTTTTTTTTACACGTTTCCACGCCCCCAGATCTCTCCAGCTTCTGATGGGGCAGACGGTGTTCGTGTCGAGGCGCTAAAGTCAGAAGAGAAGAGAAGAGCGGAGGAGAGGAAAGGAGGAAAGGAGAGGAGAGACAGAGCCGGGGTTCGCTGAGGAAATGAAGCGGCGGCTGCAGAAGAAGTATATCCTCCTGATCCTCGGCTATTCCGTGGTCTTGCTCCTCATCCCGTACGTGTTGGACTACCACAGTAAGTCGGCTCAGGTGCGACATGGAGCTCAGGAGCCTCGGCGGCAGCAGCAGCGGTGTCCGGATCTGGAGAACAGCATGGCGCTGTGGAACTCCACCGAGCCCGCGGAGGAGAGCGAAGCAAGCACGAACCGCACCAAAACTCACATCTATCTCCACGCGACATGGAGGACGGGCTCGTCGTTCCTGGGAGAGTTGTTTAACCAGCACCCGGATGTATTCTACCTGTACGAGCCGATGTGGAACATGTGGCAGGCGTTGTACCCGGGGGACGCGGGAAGTCTGCAGGGCGCAGTGCGGGACATGATGAACTCGCTGTTCCGCTGCGACTTCTCCGTGCTCAGGCTGTACGCGGGCACGGCCAACATCAGCACCTCGTTCATCTTCGGCTGGAAGACTAACAAGGTGATCTGCTCGCAGCCTCTGTGCGCGGCGTACAAGAAGTCACAGGTGGGACTCATCCAAGGAGACGTGTGCGCCAAGTGCGCGCCCAGAGACATCCGAGAGCTGGAGAGGGAGTGCAAGAAATATCCCGTGGTGGTTATTAAGGATGTCAGAGTGTTAGACCTGGGAGTGCTGGTGCCCCTGGTGCGAGATCCTACGCTCAATTTACAGATCATCCAGCTCTTCAGAGACCCCCGAGCCGTACACAACTCCAGGCTCAAGTCCAAGCTGGCGCTGGTGCGAGAAAGCATCCAGGTTCTCCGGAGCAAGAAGCAGAGCGACAAGTACAAGCGTCTGCTCTCACCTGGGAACCGGGTGAACCGTGCAGAGAGCTACGTAGCCGGTGCCATGGAGCTCATCTGTGACCACTGGCTCAGGGACATGCTCCTGGTGAACGGCGCACCTTCATGGCTCAAGCGAAACTACCTGCAGATACGCTACGAGGACCTGGTGCTGCATCCCGTCAACGAGCTGCACCGACTCTACCGCTTCGCCAACCTGAGCATGTCTCCAGAGCTGGAGAAGTTTGTGATGAACATGACACGAGGACAGGGATACTCCTCAGACCGGCCCTTCCTCATCTCAGCGAGGGATGCCAAGGAAGCCATATTTGCCTGGAGAGAGAGGCTGAGTGTGGAGCAGGTGGGGCAGGTGGAGGCTTACTGCAGTGAGGTGATGCGCCACCTGGGATATGACAAGAGGAACATGGAGCAGAAGTAAGAGAGCGTACAGTAAGTACAGTAAGACCTAGTTTCATTCTGTTCATTCTGTAAGAGACACTGTGATGATAAAAACAAGCTCGATATGATATATAACACACTCGGTGTGGGGCGTTTACAGTAAAACCATCAACTACACAGTGGTGTGATGCAGCCGGGTCACTCACCACTCTGACCTGGGAGTTTTCCTCCTCCTGTATGTCTCAAAACCTTTTTTTCCTCTTATTCCACAGTCCAGAATTACAACAAAACATTACATCATTTTTATTCGATTTATTACTACCAAAATGTTCACAAACAAGTTCATTTCTATTCTTATTGGAGTAATAAGAGCTGCACTCTTTTTTTTAAAGTCCTCTCTTGTCTTCAGCTCTGGAGACACTGGAAACTTCTTCTGAAAATGTTGAGTAAACGTCTTCATATTTATCATCGTATCAGTGAGGTGTTACTATGGAAACGATACGTTATAACAAAAACCTGCACGACTCTCAGAGCTGCTGTTATACTGAACTAATCAGCACCTACTGACCAATCAGAATCGTTGAGTTATGGTTTCTATAGTAGCGGTGGACGATCCACATACCGGTGACGTTTTCTGTAAAGCTTCGAAGCTTTCGAAGCTCGTTGCGTAGACGTTCAACATCAGTTGTAACTCTAAATGGATAAAAAGTACACCCTTCTTATAACGCCGGTCAGATATCTGACGTGTGAAAGAAGTGAAACGGTTTGTGACTGTAACACCGTTCTGTAACGTCATGGCCTGTTCGTACGAGCGGTTTATTCCTTACATATTTAAATCTGAACCACTTTGTCAGCATGCAGACGTTAAGCTGAAAGCTCAGGCAGGCCCGGGGTGACAGCGAGAGGAAAACACCCTCTTACAGAGAACAAAAGAGTAAAAAGTAAAAGGAACTCGAGGCGTAATATAAAAGAGCGCATATCCTGTGTCAGAGAGGCGTTTATAGAGAAAAGATGACAAGTTCACAGACTAAAGACAGCCAACATCACGTCAGATCAACAGATTCCAAACGAGATGTCCAACAGACTTCAGCTGGGATTAAAACAAGAGAAGAAGAGGATCTTGGCCAGAACATTGATCTAAAAACCTCAGTTATTCAGTGTACTACAGATTTCATGACGTTACGACAAATGGCCTTAAATGTTATACAGAATAATAACGTGACGGATCTGTTTCTAGTCTGTAGAACTCGCTCACCTGTGGCTGCTTTTGTCACCAAAACCACGTGACCCGAATGTTCTGGGGCTTCACACAACACCTACTTTAGTGTAACGCCTCTTCTTTTCTGTTCTACTTCACAAAACATTGAGAAAATGTTTCACACGGCGATCGTATAGGATTCAGAATAAAACCCTGTGTGAAAAAAAACACGTCTTCCAACGTCAATGTGGATAAAAGCCACAAAACTAAACATCTCTGGCCCAGATGTGTCATTTACATCTGTATACGGTCGCACTGGGAGACTGACGAGCCGTGACCCAGCTGTGAAATGTGACAGAATGACGTGACGTCTGTCACAGCAGGACGGGTGTTTCTCTCTGTGAGAAGGTGAGAGTTGGTGGTAAAGACGGCGGGAGTGTAACCACTAACCTCACCCCGTCTCCATGGTAACGGCTCCATCTCAGGGACACGCTGCGTAAAGTTTTTACACGCTGCATGTGTTGGTATTTTAGATAAAATATGGATCAGTGTTAATATGGTGAAGTTTTTAGTCATCCAGAGAAAAACACGGGAGCAGTTCAGTGTTTATTTTTCTGCTAGACGTTGGATCTGGAACTTTATACTTGAGTAGACATGAATTTGTGAATAAAAATGCAGAAATCCTCCATGTTTTTCCCCCGAGCTGAAGCTGAAAAATTCAGAAACCAGAGCTGTTTAAGCTATGCAAATACTTCTTCCAGGGAAGCGTTGCGTTCTCTTTTCTTCTGGATGGAGGAAAAAAACTCATCATAAACAGGATAACAGTCCAAACTAGTATTAACTAACTATCTCAACCTAGTTTACATGGAGACCTGCTCGTGTTAATGTACAGACTCTGAGTTTAAACACAATGAAGAAATGATTCTCCTGACAGGAATTCAGTACTGAGGCACTAAACAGGGACCAGTGTAATTCCAGTGAAGTCTGGATCTCACTGTGGATTTGAATAGAGAGAGAGAGAGAGAGACAGAGAGAGAGCAAGAAAGAGAGAGAGAGAGAGAGAGAGTAAAAGAGAGAGAGACAGTGAAAGAGAGAGAGAGAGAGAGAGAGAGAGAGAGAGAGAGAGAAAGAAAGAAAGAAAGAAAGAAAGAAAGAAAGAAAGATAGAAATAAATTAAGAGAGAGAGAGAAAAAGAGAGAGAGAGACAATTAAAGAGAGAGAGAAAGAGAGAGAGAGAGAAAGAGAGAGAGAGAGCAAGAAAGAGACAGAGAGTAAAAGAGAGAGAGACAGTGAAAGAGAGAGAGACAGAGAGACAGAGAGAGAGCAAGAAAGAGAGAGAGTAAAAGAGAGAGAGACAGTGAAAGAGAGAGAGAGAAAGAAAGAGAGAGAGAGAGAAAGGGAGAGAGAGAAAGAAAGAAAGAAAGAAAGATGATTTATTTACACATGATATAAATGATTATTTTTTTTTAAAGAAATAAAAGGGTGTCACTTCGGTGTTATAGTGAAGTTAAAAAAAAATAGAAAACTAGCAGCTGATTTAATAATGTTTCTTACTGTAACTGTTTAAACTTGTTCCAAGTAAGTCAGTTTTTTATCAAATTAAAAAAAATATCATCAAAACAAAGTCACCTTGATGAAAAGAAACAGAAATGACGTAAAAATGAACAAATATCGAATAACAAAAACGTTGTTTTATTGTGACCTAAAATAAAAGAGTGTTATGAGCTCAGGCCTTTGTGGTTGTTTCGTTCCTTCTGACCAAATGATTCCCCACAGCTGTGAAGATACATCTGGAAATATTTTGACATCATCAGTAAATCCACTAGATGAATAAGTACAGTACCGTGTTATTGGACCGGGTGGAACCGCTGTACTGGACCCTCTGTGGTTCATTATTCTAATCTTTTCTGCCTGGATCTGTTTTTCTTCAGAGCTCAAACTCACTTCACATAACCAGAGTAACACACACACCTCTGTTATGACACGTTCATGACATGGCCATAAGA
This sequence comes from Bagroides melapterus, assembly GCA_028566695.1. Lineage (NCBI taxonomy): Eukaryota > Metazoa > Chordata > Actinopteri > Siluriformes > Bagridae > Bagroides > Bagroides melapterus. Next base: position 1,016,518 of record JAOTRN010000017.1, read on the forward strand.
GTTCGTAATCTTTTAAGTAAACAATATGGCATTAATACAGAAGTCCTAAGAGTCCATGCGTTATTATTCTTGTTTTGTTGTGATAACGATTTAATTTCCTCCTGATCTCTACATTTACCTCATTGTTAATATGTGATGGATTATTAAAACGTTAACCCTTTATTCTCATAAATACTGTCAGTTGTTTTATTTTCATTTTGTCATGAATTTATTATAAAATGAGTGTTCTGTCTTAATTTATTGTTGTGTGATGTAAGAGCTTGTGGACGCTCTCTTTCCTCTTCCAGCTCTATTACCGTTACGTCTCTAAAAGCCGCTCCTACAATATAAACGTGCGGTTATTTTAACTGTGCTGTCAGAAACATCTGGATTAACAGCAGTAGAGTCACTACAATGTCTACAGTGATAAAGATACAGACGTCACAGACTCCTTCTTAAGTGTCGGACATTTATGTAGACGTGATCGATCACATGAGATTAAAGTAAAAGATCATCAGATCATCTGTGACGCTGCTTTACTGCCTCTAGAACGTTATGTAGAGTTCAGGAGAAAATGAAATCGTTATCAAGAAAGAAAAAATGGAATAATGCATGAACTCGTAGGACTGTACATTTAAGAGTCATTTAATTGTGATGCATTGCATTGTGATGTTCTAATGTAATCCAATGTCATAACACAACCCTATGTCACCTTATGTCACCTGACGTAGGCATTAAGTCAACATGATGTAAAAAATGAACGAATCCCATCTGACGCAGGAGGAATGCTGGGGGATGAATCACTTATGACTGTATGGTTCGACTGGTGTCATAAAGGTCTTATGTAGCATTAATGCAACCATATGAAGGTTGACTTAACATGGGATTAAAAACAAAAAGAGATGAAAAGATTTTGTACATAAAATGACTTTACTAATGTATATTCATGATACTTCAGATAGAAGAGTATAATCTGTATGTGAAGCTTTATAACACTTTATTTATTTATTCTATTTAACTCTTGGAGTTTTCTCCTGTTTCTCTTGTGTTCATGTTGATGACTGAACGTCTTCCTCACGTGTCACTCCACAGTGGTGTTAATATGAAGCTCAGATGAGAGTAGACACTCAGGACTTTAAACTCATTTCTGTTCTCAGAGATGTTCTGAGTGTTTGTTCATCTAAAACTCAGCTCAGATTAATGGAGCACCAGTTTACTGAGAAAAATGGTTAATGAAGTTTATTCTAATTTAATTCTAACGTCACTTTACTATAAAGATTCTATTTTATTCTAGTCTGAATGATAAACTTTACTCGCTTGGTGTTTGGCAGTGTAGCAGGATCGTCTTGGTGAGTCATTATATGAGCTCATAGGCAATAAATGATTTTGTGTGTGTGTGTGTGTGTGTGTGTGTGTGCTTTAGAAGCCTAAAGAGAAAAGTAAGGAGAGTGAGAGAAGAGACCAGGCCGAAGTGAAGCTACATCGAGAGGCAGGAACACGTCCCTTGGCGCTCTGTGGAGGATTGACACTAGGAACAGTTCCAGTCTGAGAGCAGACGCTCCACAGCAGCGCCAGTCCGAGTCCGAGTCCTACACCAAGCAGACGAGTGCTGAAACAAAACACAGAGGCTTCAGAGGACACTGACTATAACATGGAGGAGTTTAATACTAACTAAGATGAGTGAAGCTGAGACTCCTGGGAGATGACCGAGATGGCGTGTGTGTGTGTTGGCTGTTGGCCATGTTTGACCGGTACCTAATCCTCCTCTTCCCTTCATAAGCTGCAGGATATGGAGCTCAGAGCTCGGGGGTTTATCCTGTGTGTGTGTGTGTGTGTGTGTGTGTGTGTGCGCGTGCGTTGTGCCTATGATAAGAGGACAGTTTCGCTGTCACACTTTATCTTTCCCAAACACAAGGAACAGTTTGTTAACACCAGATTCTTTCAGGATCCTCCTGAAAAGACATGCTTATAAACACTTAATAATGCAGCGTAAGCATTTCATTAAAGTCTGAACAGCGGTGTATCATGAGTGTGGCTGGGAGCGCCTCTTAGCACAGGTTACATGTTGGACAATCATCTGAATATTTGGTAACACTATACTAATGGGCAGTGTTCATAATGTTAACATGAAAACGTCATTAGAGGTCATAAGTCTGATCAAACGTTTCCTGCTCTAAGTCACAAACACTTACACAGACATTTATGTGGCTTATAGAAATTCACCGCATCTGTACTGAGAACGATTCTGGTCAAAATATACCTAATTCTGTTAGAACAGTATTATGACTGTCGTACGTGTTCATGAAAATGTTATAAGTAGAAACATTCCAGAGCGACTATAACAACATATACAGTAAATAGTCCGGTCATGACAGGTCATAGGTGTTCATGAGATATAGTAAGCAAAAATAAGACTCTTAAAGACTTGAGAAAATGTACCTAAATCTGTCATGGCAGAATCATGTCATAGGTATTAAAAAAGAGGTTATAAGCTGAAATATGGAACGAAAGAAAAACAAAAAGCACTGGAGAAAAGAACCAAACAGCTTTATCATGACCTGGTCACGTGTTTAAAGAAACTCTCTGAAGCAGAAACAAGCAAGAAACTCAATATAATTAAGAGTTAGAGAAATGTCATGATGCGGTCATAGGTGCTCATAAACTCTGTAGTACAAATATACAATTATAGAACTAAAGGCAGTACGGATATGAAAATATTTACATAAGAGAACAAATATACACAGGACCGTTCTAATGGTGTTGTGACATGAGTACAGGAGTTCATACAAGGCTTATAAGCACAACTGTGCACTAGCCCTGTCATAACGGTGTCATGAAGTGGACAGAGGTGGTTATAAAGGGGATAGTTTGTAAACTAAATAAATAAATATAAGCAGTGATAGAAATATTTTCAAATTCTGGACTAAACTGTAAGGGGGTGAGAAAATACATAGCTGTGTTATTACAGTGTAACGACTTGTTATAGGTGTTCATAGTATGATCCGTGATTTACTTAAAAAAAATCCATAACTCTGTTATGACTGATATCATGACGCTTTAGAGTCAAAAGACAAGCTGGTGTCACCTGTCACAAGAGTCATGACTTTATAAACAGCTATGTCACTTTCTTAGCAGTCATGTAGCTTTATGAACACTGCTCTATAACCAAGCGACGTGTTACCGGACGTTTATTAACAGACTGAGTTACCATGGTGACAGTATTAAAAACATCATCATCTCATATCATGAACTAACTACGTCGAGTCGAAGAACTCGCTCTGTAAACAAGTTATTTATGGAAACATTTTGTAAATAAAGAGATTTTTTTGTAAACATCGTCTCTGTTTTTATTCAGTAACAAAGCAGTTCCCTCCTCGTTGATATATTGCTACTGTAAACCAGTTGAATACATTGATACATGGTTCGTAATGTACACTTGTCTTTAATGCATACACACTTCTATTTTTTTGTTTTGTTTTTAAATCATCAGACAGGCCGGAGTGCATTTTCACACGTTATAAGGAGTAATAAGTGACGAGGCTGTCGTCTGGGTAGATAAATACATCACACACATTCAACATGGCGTCCCTCGTTACGGAGTATATTCGGACGGACACATGCAGGACGGCGGGGGACGAGCCGACAGCTACGGGAGAAGAAACCTAGACGTATGTACAAATCCGTCGGATTGGTCGGGACGCCTCCGGAACCACAGCTGCAGGAAGTCCAGGAGGTCGGTTTGAGTCACAGCTGGATCCAGATCCATCCCAGAAGTCCAAAGTGCACCTAGCCGTGACGACGTGAGCTTCATCCGAGTCATTTCTGAGGTCGAACGTGAAATGATTGACAGCATGAGGATGAAGATGAGGATGAGGATGTTTTCACAGTTTGCTCTCAGGTCTGTGATCATCCAGCGATAAGGTAAGGAGACTTTCATGAGGAAAAAAAGACGAGAGAAAACGAGGTCTGGGAGAAGCCGAGCGTGAAGCTTTCTCCTGGCACAATGTTCTGGCTTTAAATCCCTCAGAGAAGAGATGAATGAAGATTGAAGATCCTCCTCTTCCTCGGTTTGGATTCATTTACGCTTGTCATGATTAACACATCAGGATAGTTGTTTAAAACGACGTGTGTTCACGTGATCAGTCTGTTCTCACTCAAGAGCCTTACACCATCGCCCAGTTCTGCTCCATCAGACCACAGCCTCGGACCAGAAGGTGGTGAAGATCTGGCAGATCAAACACACTCTGAGGAACACGTCTTCTATCTGCCCTCTTTCACATACACTCTTTCACATGTACACGTTACATAAGGGCCAGAGGTGAGCGACATAGCTTTGTCATAAGAGTATCATAACACTGTTATAGCTGTTCATACAACTCTTATTAACATTGTCTCAGTTTACTTAAAATCTCAGAGGAGACCTAGAAACATCACCATCATGATCTTCTGAATGTTTTCTGCGTGTTCAATAACAAAAGTAATGGCACCCAGTAAAATAAACACGGGAAGATTTAGGCGCTCGTGTTACACGCTAATGTTCCAAAAGCTAGACAACAAGAGCTTTCTCTATTTTTTTTTCCCCCAAAAGAAAAAAAAAAACGTGTGAAGATCCGAGGAGGACTTGAAGCAGCAACTGTTCCACTTTCCATAAGATGCAGTCTGTAGTACATTTTAAATTTTACGAGGATGCAAAACTTTGTCTCCATTTTTTTTTTTTTTTTTTTTTAAAAAAAGAAAAAAAAAGAAAATGTATCAGTTTCATCTAAACAAAATACAATTCAAAAATGCTATGGAAAAATAATAAAAGTGAATAAAAAATGTGCAACAATCCCCACAAAAAAACAAGAAATAAATAAATCACAAAAAAAGTGATCATGACTTTATAAATGTAATTAAAATCTATTTATATCACATCTGTGGAAGGAGAATGTTTCTGAACACTGGGAACACTGGGAACACTGGGTATGAGGCAGGAATACACCCTGGATGAAATGATGGTCCATCAGAGTAATTAAGTTCATGTCATATGGTGAATTCCATTCTGTAATTCTGATAGATCCTTTTTTTTTTTTTTTAACTCCTTCTATTAACTCACTATGAATTTTCTAGTTTGAATTTCTATACAATTCGATTTATAATGTCAATTTCTCCTTTTACAATTTATTCTCCATCTTTATCCTTACATAGAAATATGATTTTCAGAATTTTGTGTGGAAATAAAGTGCGTTCTAAAGATGATTACTATTACCTGTAGATTTTGTATGCAATGAAGCATATAATATATAGAGCATCTAAAATGTATTCTATTTGAAACCTATTCATTAGTTGCTTTTGTTATATTTTCCATAAAATTCAAAAAGAAAGAATGAATTTACAAACAATGTGAACTTTTATAAACTTTTTAACAGATTTATCTTCTGTTAAAGTTTTCAGTTGTGATCATGAGGAACGTATGCTCTCAGACGTTTTTATCAGGACGGAGATGAAGTGGACTGACTGTGACACGTGAGCCGCTAACTAACAACGTTTCCCGTATCTACAGTGATGATTGACACCGGACACCGTGTCCCCTGGTGTCCGATCCCCTGTGAGGAGAATCTATAGGATATGAAGGACCACATTCTCGGTCTCAGTTCTTCACTCACGGCTCACGTTTACGACTCAGACGTTAGAGTAGCTTTTTATTTGTTTGTTATTTGTTTATTTATTAGCATCTGCGTGTCATTTGGCGCTCGCGGCTCGTGTTCATGTGTCCTGGCTGAGAGAAACACTCAGGAGACACGACGTTGACACAGCACTGCGGCGTGAAAGTATGAGTCATCGTCGCACTCGGGCGTAGGGGCGGAGTCACAGCTGTGCACGCCGATCACATCTGGGGGAAACAGATGACATGAAGTGGAAATGTTTGCTAATGATATGAGAGGGAGACGTAAACACTGGAACGAAGGGAGATACCGAACTAACACTGAAGCAGATGGACTGCAGGAAGTGACGGGAAAAAGATCCAAATAAATCCAGTCTCATCATGATGTGGAATATTTCTGTTCTCATATACCCAGGATTCAGAGCTGGGACATACAGAGGAAGTGTACTTCTGCTACTATACGTATACTTCAATTAACTAGAGTTAACATTATTAATTAACATTATTATTATTGTTATTAATAATTAACATTATTACAACGAGATTCTTCACAAACGAGAACGAGTTCATTTCATTTAGATCATTAAACTAGTGACTTCATTCAAACTGGATCATTAGGTCATTAAATTAAGTTTTAATGTGTTTTTTTTTTTTTATTGTTAATGTGACTTCATTCAAACTGGATTTTAAACCCAAGTGTCATGAGAAAGTTCTTTACAATTCTGCATCAGTGCTAGAAAAGAATTGTTTGTTAGCTAAAGTTTTATTTGGCTAGGGCTATGTTTTAGGACTTGTCAAACATTAGTGAAAAAATGCTCTTTAAACTATTGAAGTTAAAAAAAAAAAAAAAAAAGTCTTGGAAATTAGCTAATTAGCTTGTTGAGTTTTGCAAATTAGCATGATGTAAAGTGTGTATGATGTGACTCGAATGTTTTCTGAACTTATTGTACTGTGTGCGTTTCGTACAGTCAGTCAGTGAGTCAGTCTGTCAGTGAGTCAGTCAATGAGTCAGTGAGTCAGTCAATGAGTCAGTGAGTCAGTCTGTCAGTGAGTCAGTCTGTCAGTGAGTGAGTCTGTCAGTGATTGAGTCTGTCAGTGAGTCAGTCAATGAGTTAGTGAGTCAGTCAGTCAGTCAGTCAGTGAGTCAGTCAGTCAGTCAGTCAGTGAGTGAGTCAGTCAGTCATTGGGTCAGTCTGTCAGTGAGTGAGTCTGTCAGTGAGTGAGTCAATGAGTTAGTGAGTCAGTCAGTGAGTCAGTCTGTCAGTGAGTGAGTCTGTCAGTGAGTCAGTCTGTCAGTGAGTGAGTCTGTCAGTGAGTCAGTCAATGAGTTAGTGAGTCAGTCAGTGATTCAGTCCATCAATCCATCAGTGAGTCAGTGAGTCAGTCAGTGTTGTGTATATGGTGTGAAGTCAGCAGATGAAGAGACGATTAAACGGCGGATCAGTAAAACAACTTTAAATGCAACACTGCTGCGTTTGACTCACCCTCATCATTACACTAGTTAAGTTGTGTGTTTCGTTGCTATAGTGACATGGTGTTCATATTGGGGGGGGGGGGGGGGGGGGGGGGCGGGGGGGGGGGGGGGGGGGGGGGGGGGGGGGGGGGGGGGGGGGGGGGGGGG
>JAOTRN010000017.1:1075544-1101948 GCA_028566695.1 Bagroides melapterus
CTCTCTCTCTCTCTCTCTCTCTCTCTCTCTCTCTCTCTCTCTCTCTCTCTCTCTCTCTCTCTCTCTCTCTCCCCTTCTCTCTCTGTGTGTGTCACAGGATCATTGCGGAGAGGCCAAAGGAGATTCTGTTCTCCAGGCCGAGGAAGTACATCCAGTGCTGGAGTCAGGACTGCACGGAGACGGGCTACGTGAACATTAAGGAGCTGGCTGAGGCCATGTGCAGGTACGACCTGGATGATACGGACCTGTACTGGCTACAACACCTCAACATGGAGCTGCTGCACATGGGTCAGTCCTCTACGTCATGTGGACGATTAATATCTTCATAGGTTCAGCATTTTAGACATGTCTCTAAAATGACTCTTAATGAATCGACTGTGTGTCAGGGGAAGGAACGGTGGACGAGTTGACCATGGAGCGAACGATGGAGGCTCTAGAAAGAAAGTGCTATGACAACATGAACCACGCCATCGAGACGGAGGAAGGGCTGGGCATCGAGTACGACGAGGACGTCATCTGTGATGTGTGTCGCTCACCTGACAGCGAGGAGGGAAATGACATGGTCTTCTGTGACAAGTGCAATATTTGTGTTCATCAGGTGAGAATCTGTCTCGTGTGTGTGTGTGTGTGTGTGTGTGTGTGTGTGCACGCGTCTGTAATCAGACCTGTATGAGACTATGATGGCTTCTACCTAATATTTGTGTATTTATTGTATAATCCCGTGTTTCCAGGCTTGTTACGGCATTGTGAAAGTTCCGGATGGAAACTGGCTGTGCAGGACCTGTGTCCTTGGCATCAACCCACAGTGTATACTGTGTCCCAACAAAGGAGGAGCGATGAAGGCCACGCGAGCGGGAACAAAGTGGGCTCACGTCAGCTGTGCTCTCTGGATACCTGAGGTACAATCCTACATAATTTACACCAACATAAATCCAGTGTATCGAGCAAATCCTATGTTGTTGATGTGTAACGTGTTGGAAAATCGACTCCTAATTGAGGCCTTATTCCTGGTCCTGAGTGAATGAGGTGTGAATTATATTTCAGTAGTTTAATTTGTTTAAATTCTGGATTGAAACCCTACCAGATTTGGTGCTTCTGATTTATCCAATAGGTTTTAGATGAAAAGCGTGTGTGTGTGTGTGTGTGTGTGTGTGTGTGTGTGTGTGTGTGTGTGTGTGTGTGTGTGTGTGTGTGTGTGTGTGCGTGTGCGCGTGTGCGCGCGCGTAGGTGAGCATCGCATGTCCAGAGAGGATGGAGCCAATCACAAAACTATCTCACATTCCACCTAGTCGCTGGTCACTCATCTGCAGCCTCTGCAAGATCAAAACCGGGGCCTGCATCCAGGTAAGACGTGAGGAGAACCTGAACATCTGACTCTTTTTCCTTAACATAACGTCTGTATGCTAATTCTCTTTACTCCTCCCTTCAGTGTTCGGTGAAGAACTGCACCATCCCTTTCCATGTCACCTGCGCCTTCGAGCACAACCTGGAGATGAAGACCATCTTGGACGAAGGTGATGAGGTGAAGTTTAAATCTTATTGCCTGAAGCACAGCAAGCCCAAAGTGTCCGAGCCCGGTCTGAGCCCCGCCCGACACAAACCCCCAACGGAGACGGAGAAGTTGGGGCTTCGGGCACAGAAACTCAAAGAACTGGAGGAGGAGTTCTACAAACTGGTGCAGCCGAACGAGGTGGCACAGGAGCTGGGGCTGCCTCTCCACCAGCTCGACTTCATCTACCAGTACTGGAAGCTGAAGAGGAAGAGCAGTTTTAATAAAGCCCTTCTGCCACCTAAAGAGGACGAGGAGAACATGCTGAGGCAGCCGCAGGAGGACAGCATACACACACGCATGCGCATGTTCATGCACCTCCGCCAAGACCTGGAGAGGGTTCGTGTCACCAAAACTGCAGTTACGATTGCCTTCAAACGTCCTGGAGTGCACGGTTTTACATTCCTGATGCGCTTCGTGTTTCCGCAGGTGAGGAATCTGTGCTACATGGTGAGTCGGAGAGAGAAGCTGAAACTGTCTCAGAGTAAAGTCCAGGAGCAGATCTTCAACCTTCACGTCAAACTCATGAACCAAGAACAAGCTGCAGGTAATAAACAATATTTAAACAAGCGTACAGTAGAACAAAATGAGGTTCTCCGACCCACAAGTAGCAAGTCTTAATCATCTCAAGCAGCAGAGATGCCCCTGAGATTGATAAATACATTTCCTGAGCAGTGGAGACAGATTGTGCAGTCTCAGATTCAGACGGGATTAGTCTTACACCCCGAGGTGGAGTAATTATTACCTCAGCGATGTTTGTTTTGCGTCTTCTCTTCAGTACACAGATACCGTAGGAAGTGCTCGTTGCTCACCAAAACCAGTTTGAGAACAAAACAGATGTCTAACCTCCTCACTCATTTTCTGATGAATCGTCTGTTTTTTTTTACTGTTTGCAGAGCTGCCCGTGTCCTCCAATGTGGAGAACCTGATCTTCCCGCCTCCTCCCAGGATAACCATCAAACTCAAAATCAAAAGCAAAACCAGCACCAAGTCGGGAAACGGGCCGCTGTGTCCGGATAACAGCAGCAACGTGTATGACGTGAGTGGGGCCGGGATGGGGCAGGGCAAACCTCAGCTCCAGCACAGTCGAGCGCCAAGGGACGAGAGAACCAACGGCATCGCCCCCGTCACCAAGCCGACAGGGAAGCCTCTGGCGCTGCACGCCGCCATGCATGGCCACGTGGCCAAGCCCGAGCAGGACCGACCACACCAGCATTCGCTCAAGCCCAATGGCATCATGGAGAAGCCCACAGTACAGAGAAACGCTTCGTGCAACACGACCCCACCCGAACCGGGAACGTGCGACAAGCATTCTGGGAAAGGTCAGCCCGGTGCGTTTCATAAATCCACCATGGAGCACTTCAGCAGAACCCTGAAAGAAGCCACCGTCAGCCTGGTACGGACTACTGCGGATCTCTGGAGCAGCAACAAGAACGGCCATAAAAACAAAGAGAGGACAAACTGTGGGAAAACCCCGAGCACAGACCGAGCACCAAAGAGCGTCAGAGGATACCAAGAGAGCGACGGGTACTGCCCCGACCTCGAGCTCAGCGACTCGGAACCTGAAGCCAAAGGCAAGCGACAGAGAGAGAGGTCAGGGAGAGGGCTGAGCGAGAGGAGCTCGGCTGCTGGGTTCGGTCGTGGAGGAGCTCGAGGGAACGTTGCTGTAGGTTCCAGGACTTCGGTGCAAAGGTGATGAGCTTGTGTGCGCAAAAAAATGTATTTGCCAGCTGATGTAGGTCTGCTGAGGAAAAGCACTGTCGCCTCCCGCAGGGGCAACGTGCTCCTATCACGCCGGCCGAAAGCCCGGAAAAAGCAGTGGAGAGGATTTTTAGAAAGTGGATTTTTTTATCGTATTTGAGCTGCCTTATAAACTATACACGTGAGAGACCACGCTGTCTGACTCTCAGGCGGTCTAGCAATGTTTCTGTATATATTGGCGAAAAAAAAAAGTTTTTTAGGTTGTGTATATATTAGCTCGTGTGTCAGGAGCGATGTTGATTTCCAAATCCTCCAAACCTTCTTATGGTTATGCAAAAAAAAATAAAAGCATAAGAACGTCAGAGTCTGACGACATGGACTTGTGTCTCCCTGCCTGCTGTTCATGTTAGCGTTAGCATGCTTGGATGATTCTCCGTTCCCTAGCCTTCTTCCAGTGTCTTGTGTGTAGTGTCTGGACACGTACGTGTATAGGATGAGAGTCTATTTAATTTTTTAACGATGCTATATTTTTTACTCCGTAATCTTTGTATCGTGTATGAAGAACAGATCTGCCAGAGAAGTTAAAACACTGTATCACTATAACGCTATGACACTATGTGGCCACAAGGGTGCAGTGTTGGACGTGATTTCACCATTTTTTTTTACTTTTAGTTACACCACCGGTTTTGAACATGAGCTGTTAGTGTGTGTGCTTGCGTGTGGGTGTGTGCGCGTGTGTGTGTGTGTGCGCGTGTGTGTGCGTGTTCAGTTTGATGCTCGCTTGACCATAACGGATTCAAGAAACTAGTCCATGAAAACTAAATTAGATACCGTACCGAATCTGTGTTGGATATTTAAGACTGAAAAAAGTTTTCCCACTCGCACATTTTTCACATTACTTTTCATACTGATATGATGTTAAGGAGTCGACTCTGAGTCAGTTCTTTTATCTAAGAATTGACTCACAAATATGACAGTTTGTTCCCTTTTTTTTTCGGACAAAGGCAATTAAAAAAAAACGGCTCTTACTGATGAGGTGAATCAGATGATTCAGTGACTCACTGAAAAGACCAAGACCTGTGTCTTTTGTCATTTGTTTAGAAAAATTCTAATTATTGCAGACGTTTTCTCAGTTAAATAAAAAACTGAATCATTGGGTTGTGACCTGAAAGAGTCGAGTCTTGTTGGTCAGCTGAGTTATAGATTCAGTGACTTGCTTACAAGAACATGAGCTCTTATCCCAAGACTTGTCCCTTATGCCATCATTCGATTCAAAATAAGTTAAAATTATTGCAGAATGAATCCATGAGTCATTTGTGAGCTGAAAGAGTTGACTCTATGCTGAGTTGAGGTTATATGACTCACTAAAAAGAATTGAATCCCCGTCCCACGACCTGTATATCTTATACCATCGTTTATTTTATAAAATGCATTAAATATCCCAGACGTCCGGTTTAAACGGTTTATGAGCCATTTGAAAACCGGAGGAATCAATACGTCTGTGATCTGAGCCATATGATTCACTGATTCACTAAAAAGAACCACAGATCACTACACGTCTCTGCTGTCTGTCGCCGGGCGTTTCTGTAACTTTAATGATACAGACGACTTCCTTTTTTTTAGTGCTTCCTTCACCTCATTTGCATAAAGTACAGATTTGTCAGGTTTTGCCAGTCATGTTCCCATCATACACTGCAGATCACTCCACTGTAACAAACACAGGAAGTTGTGAGTGGACACGTACCATTAAACCGCCAAACCCTGAAATGCTGCAAAGCACATTGCTTTTAATAAATTTGCATATTAAAGTGGAGGACGATTGCCATGAGCTAGTAGAATATCATGTCCTGTCTGTCGTGTACGTACTAGACCAATAAACCTGCCAAAAGAAGTGGCGTACACACGATAAGAACAATCACACGCTGAATTAAATGTAAATCATTTTTGAATTCAATCCTACATGCTCGTTTTTATTCCTGAACATCTTCACATCCCGATTCGTGCAGCTCCGTGTGACGTGACCTGAACCTCAGTGTTTCTTCTCTGTGGCTTTAATGATGGTCCTTTATGTTCTTCCAGGGAAAAAAAAACCCAAACATTGTGGACTGTGTGCGACTCCAGGCAACAGACAACACTGTAACAGAGTGCATGAACTTTACGCCACATTTGGATACCAGTACTGTCCTTTTTCATTATTTCTTACCTGATGCTATATACTGAACTGGCCTTTTTTTTTTTTTTTTTTTTTTTTTTTTTTTTTTTTTTTAAGATGAATCCTCTTGCAATAAACTGAAATGCAAACTGCTTTGTTCTAATTTTGTTCTGATTGTGTCTGTCAGAATCTGCTTTTATAACTTTTACTACAGCTCGACACTTGTACACACACTTCATTCTCTTTATGAGGCGGTGTGTTGAATTCTCGATTCTGATTGGTCAGAATGTATTAATTAATTGATAGTCTATGGACGCTGCGCAGAACGTTTTTTGAAAGGCATTAGGTTTATGGAGGAATCTCCAGCGCTTTGAAATAAAACATCTCTACAGAGGGGTATAGAAGCTGGTGAAGCTGCTGAGTGTGAACTGGAACCAGTACAATGTTTAACTACAATATAAATGGGGAAGGAAAAAAAACAATCTTCACTCTAAAACCAACAAGTCCGTAATTAATGAACTGGAAGAACTTTAAATATTTGTTCTTTCCACGTGATCTTTAAGTAAACGTGTTTTTTGTTGGACTTGGTGCTTTTCCAGCTACAAGATAAACCATGACCAAGAGTCTGTGATGACGGATGTGTGTTTAATGCACGCATCTTGTCTGAGTAGTGATCTGCTTTATTTCCAGTTCTGTGGAAGCAGTAAAGTGGTGTTGTCTCTGGAGTATTGATTATTTAAGAGCAAGCTGACTTTGAGTCGAATGTTTGCTTAGATCAGCCGGAGCAAGGCACTAAGGATCTTTAGTGGTCCTGCAGCAGGAAGCTGGCATTAGGAGATGCTGGGAGTAGAAACAAGTATATACATTATTTCAGATGACATTTACAGCCTTGGGCAGAGACCCTTATAGTTATCTTGTGTTTATACGACTGATCATTTGAGGGTTAAGGGCCTTGCTCAGGGGCCCAGCAGTGGTGCCTTGGCAGACCTGGGATTCGAGCTCACCACCATCCAAATAGTAGACCATCTTAACCACTAGGCTACCACATCCATGACGTGAGCTTGATGTAGCAGATTCATTACATCCACATGGAAGGTTTTTCTGAAGATACAGTATCTATATGAAGGTGTAAATAAACTCGACTCTGGTTGTCCCGTTCCTGTATGAATGCTATTCAAACGCTGTACGGTTATCGTATCACGAATTTACCGTACGATGGTGAACTAATCAGCCAACATCTTCGATTCTTCCTGTTCCTGCTGCAGTCTTAGCTTCTGTTTTTACACAGGAGTGGATCCTGATGTGATCATCTTCTGTTGTAGTCCATCCACTTCCTGGTTTAGTGTGTTCTGATGTGTTTTTCTGCTCACGGTTGTACAGAGTGACCGTAGTTTTCATGACCAAGGCTTTTCCTTCATCTCTAGAGACGCTCAAGACTGTTGTGTGGATAATTCCTTAAACTTGCATCTGTGGGATTTGCCACATGATGCCACACTGTGCTGCTGCCACATGACTGAATAAATGCCTTAATTAGCAGGTGGACAGGTTCCTAATGAACACGGTGTTGAGTGTACAGCAATCCAGAAAAGCAAAGAGGTTTTGGTTTCGGTTAATCCAATCGAAAGGTTGTGAGTTGAATATTTCACCTACCTGTATTTCTGACAATTAATTAACTGGAGACCTAATGGGATGTTCCCCAACCTGGTGTATATGACTGTGTAATTATGGGATGAGAGGAATAAAACTCTACAGAGGCTCTGTTTCCATCACAACATCCAGCTGTTGATTATTTCCTGTATACCAGTCCAACCCAGTATGTTATTCTTTATGTCAAAACAGTAATTACACCTTTACTGTGAATTAAGCACTTAAACTAATCCTAAACTACAAATAAATCCGTGTTCCGACAGGAAACGTGTTTTACATCATACGTTTGTGTACAGTACAGAAACACTAGAGTCGTCATCTAGACCACGTCACATCTTAACGTCACTGAGTAAATCGTCCATTAGAAGCACAGGAGCTTTTTGTTCGTCTCCTAGCTTTATGTCACTGAAAAGGTTTTGTTAAGTAAACCAGGACAAAGAGACAGAGCGAGCAGCTCCATAAGAGCCATTGTAGGGAAATCCAGTGAGGTCACTGAAGGGTCGGTCGATGCTTTGTGTAAACACGGGTTAAAGTGGACGTCAAAATGAGAGCACTTACATTAGACTCATCTCTCTGTGTGCATTACAACAAAATATTCACGAGAACATTAAATTTTATAACTCATACCATAACGACATTATTATATCAGTGTAAGATATCAGATTTCTTATAGCTGGAAACAACAAACACACCATGGTCTCATTCTCATTTGTAATGCTGTATATGGATGTAATGTTTGTTCAATGTGTCAATGCATCAAACATTTAATTTTTGTCATATGATACACAATGATTTTTTTTAATGGTCCACTTTTTCAGTGATCAACGCCATGATGATGAACTTGGACATAGATTTGTGAAGGATCACTTTTTTTTGTCAAATAGCTTTGAGGTACATGATCGTACCTGTGTCACAATTATCAATTAAATCAATGAAATCTTTAAAAGATCACACACCATGTGATGTGAATTGGTTTCTGTCAGATATTTGTTCGTTTTCATGAGTGTTATGATTAAACTCGGTATGTGATGTAATGATGACAAACTACCTTATTTCAGGTGGTACCATCGAGGGTATATTGTTTCTACCTTTATTACGTGACAACATCGTTTGCCTTTAATATAATTTAAGAAATATAATTGGATGTCAAAGAGCACTAGCTTTAGTCTAAAGCTGAATTAAAGGTACACCACATACACCTTCTGAAGTAAACCAGAGCGTGTAGTTTATAGCACCTGTACCACAGAAACCCAGTCGTTCATAAGTACATGATTACCATCAAACTAAAAATAGATGGGAACCAGTAAACTTCCCTTACAGACCATTAGACACCCATTAGGAACTAGACATCTCTAATGGGTTTTAATGATTTTTTTAAAAAAGTGTATTGTTGTTCAGGTGAGAGGGGAAAAGTCCAGCAGTTACTGCAGTGTGTGCTACAGTCTGAGCTCAGCATTTTAGCACACACACACACACACACACACACACATACAGCGAAACTCCGCCTTATTTCAACCAGCCGGCACACAAACACCGACACGGCTTCATCATTCAGATCATTTTCTCTAACATAATTGATTCTTGGTGTTTGATGTGGAAGGTGTTGGACTTTATTATGATCGTTACTGACGATTCATTTTGAACGGAAGCGATGGCAGGACGCCGGTTTTCACGACGGAGCGCATGCGGCTTCCGGACTCTCGCGTTTCGAAACCCGGAATATTTGCATAGGAAATCCTTTGAACTTGATACATGTCGTGGCTAACACTTGTACCTCAACACGTAATTCCACCTAGGAAATATTTCGGGAGTATTTGAAGTCCTCAAAATAAAGCAGGTTTGACTGAACCTGGCAGACGCACCCACCTCCAGCACCAGCAGCACCTCCAGTCCTGTAACTTAACTGTATTTCCTGTTTTAAATTCTCATTTCTCAATCTCATCCCGGGATTATTCCAACTTCTGGAAAGCAAGAGTAATGGTTCCAGGGTTTCTCTCCCGCCCTGCCGTGTCCATTTGAATATCTTTATTTGAATAGGCTTTTGGCCGAAGGTTTGTCCTTGCTGCTCTTCCACACTCAATCATTTGGGATTTTAATCATTTCAACACATTATTAAATCACTTTAATTAACAGGTTCGACATGTCATGTGACGCTCCATCAGACAGAAGCCTGGTGTCGCTCAGAGGCCTGCCCATGGACGTCTGGATGGCCAGTCTGCCAAGTGAACTCTGGGACATCCCTTTATGGAATTTGACCATTCCAGGTATCTAAAGGTCTATGTCTCATTAGAATGTTATTTTAATCGTCACCAAATTACGCACCCTAATGACCAACGTTCCCTCTGCGTAATTCTCCATTGTATTTCTCAATAGAGTCGTGTTTTTATAAGGATAAATGGTTGACTGAATGGGTGGTGGCACAGGCGGTGTCAGGTTGCGTTTGTGTTTATGTGCACCGTCAGCACCACTTTGTATTGAGAGTCAAGACTAATGTTAATCCGTCACGTACAGTACACCTAATTGCATAAAAGCTTTATCTGTACTACCATCTACTGGATGATTAGAATACATTTCTCATATCGTCGTACACTTTGTTCTAGTTTGGTGTTTTTGTTTTTTTTCCTCACAGGAAGTCATAATGCGATCACTTACTGTTTGGATATGAATAACCGCTCTCCTATTGACCTCAAGCAGCCTGATATGCTCCAGAAGCTAGACAAGTACATGAAGCCCCTCATACGACCGTTTGTTTACAAGTGGGCAATCACACAGGTAAAAAATTCCCTAAAAAATGTTTATCAGAGTTTACTCTCACCTGCATGCTGTAGATTTGTACCTAAAGTGCTGCTGCATTCATCCAGACACCCACTCACCCATTTGCTCATGCTGAACATCCTGTAAACACACACACACACACACACACACACACACACACACACACACACACACACGGTACTGTTTATTGTGTGGAGTTTTGTAAGAGTAATTATTTTATTTCTAACCCTGCTATCAGAGAGTTCCCTGCTGAGTCTGGTTCCTCATCAGGTTTCATTCTCGTGCCGTCTCTGAGAGTTTTTGAATTGAATTACAGTCAGTGTGTGCAGTCAGGGTATCCATAAGTTATTGAACATTTATTTCAAAACTAAAATAATAATAAAAAGCATGCCTTAAAAGCACTACAAAGTCGGTTAGATCTAAAAATGAACGACAAGAACAATTGTGTTATCTTAAGAGCACGATACATTGTGCTAGATATCATCTGCGGAGGCTGTGATCCTCTTTGCTTTCTGTCAACAGAACACTTATAATGCCACAGAAATGTGGTTGAACTTTTCATAAGCTCTTTCCACAAGCTTTGCTTTCATGGCTCTTGTCTTAACCTGATCTCCATTAGCAAATTTCCTCTAATATAAATATATTTCTAGTCGTCATTTTGTTCTTCGAAGCTCCGTGGTGTGAATTCTACACTGTCTCTGGAAGTGTACCGGAGCGTTAAACACGTTCTTCTGAAAAACTTTTCCTCAGCTGATGGTGGCAGTGGTGGAGAGGCTGCTGTAAAAACTGATCATCTATAACCTTTAAGATGAAATGTTTCTGCTCCTTCTTGACAACTCCAGGACTCCTTCACTCACTGAATGATGATTCTCTGATGAGGAGGTGATGTAAATGATCTCAAATGATTTATCCTTCACATCCCAACACATCGGACACTTCCAGAGATGTGTAGAATCAGCACTTAGGTGCAGTAAAGAAGTTCTTGGTGGCCCAATACATTGGAAACACCACCACTTTGTTTTTCCTTTGTCACCTGTCCGTCCCATCTCGTCCGATCAAATGACTATGAGCAGTGATAGTTAAGGGCCTTGCTCAAGGGCCCAACATTGGCAGCTTGAACCCTGATCCTCTGATCATCATCCCAGAGCTTTAACCCCTTATCACTACCACTGACTTAACAAGTGTCCTCTTTAGAGCTGCAGGAGACTCTTTATGATCACAGCAGTGACTCTTACCTTCAAATCTACAGCATCCATGTGAGAGTAAACGCTGACTGATAACACTACATTTCTTTTTTAATTATTTTTTGAGCTTACTAGTTGTTTCTGAACCTGATTTGTCGTCGTATGAGTATTGGGTCACCTAATGCTCAATAATATGCACCAACGTCCTTTCAGGATCACTTGTTGTTGATGTTTTTTTAATCACAGGTCTATGGATAGAGGATCTTCATCCTTTACCGTGACAGCAAGAACACGTTATCACACGGTCTGTTGGAGAGGATTATCACAAAGGTTTATTGGGATCTCGTAGAGTTCGATAAGCACTAATCTCCAGTCCGGTGTGTTTAATGATATTGCAGCACTGCTGTCCCTCTCCTCTGTAATGATAACACTCCGATTTCATACAAAAAAAAAAACTGCTTTCCCTGCAGTGCGCTTTCTCTTTTTAAACCTTCAATCAGCATTATTATAAAATACACAACAACATTAAAAAAAAGGCTTAAACAGCATTTCATTGAATTTGCTCCTAGCGGCACATTTTTGTTGTCGGATTTCATTTAACTTGATGTTGACTCTACAATCTCCTGAAGGGAAACCTATTAAACTGGAGCGTGTTTCCGTTCAGTCTCCGACTCCGGCCGGATCAATCCACCCAGCGGGGATGAAATTGCCTTCTGCTGCTTTGCAGAAACTATCCGAGCATTGAGGAGCTGTTTAAGCGCTTTTATTTATTTATTTATTTCTTTATTTATTTTCTATCCAAAAGCTGATTTAAGAAATGGAACAGTGAAGCTGTGTCCTACATTCAGTTATAGAAAAGAAACCGACGAAGAAATGTGACCTATTTTACGACGACATGCAAAATACTGTGCTCTAAAATAATGATACTAGAGCAAAATATCAACGATTGTGATGAGTATTGTCTACTACTTAATAGTCTCTCCATCTCCATCTCCACCCGTCTTTTTTTTTTCTTCTAGGATCCGTTCATTCTTGATTTATGAAGCGATGATGTAACGTGTCTCCCTCACGACGTCCCTGATCGGTCCTCATGTGCATTATTAATGGACCTGCTTTACATTATTCACTGTAGGAGTGCACCGTGAGGGAACAGCTGGACTGTGGCGTGAGGTACTGCGATCTCAGGATAGCGCATCGGCCCAACGACAACTCTTCTGATCTCTACTTCTACCACGGAGTTTACACCACTATTACAGTAGAGGTACGTCAAACAGACCTTCAGGTGCTCTAGTTTTTATCTTTCAGTGGTGACTTCTCAATGGTGGCTTCTCTGACTATCCCCCTTTCCATCCTGGACTCCAGGGTAACTGTTTACACCACGACGAATTCTGCATTCGACTGTAACGTGGAATTTCCAAACTCCGACTAGGCGAAAACCAAAGAAAACTAACGATGTCACGTCAACATGGCCGCTCACACTGTCAAGAGTAAAACTCGCTGCCACTAATTAGAATAGAAGCCTTTATTATCGCCAACATCTACGTTACAGCGGAATTCTTTTCTTCACATATCCCAACGGAGGAGCTTGAGGTCAGTGTGCAGGGGCAGATATTATACAACGCCCCTGGAGCAGAGAAGGTTAAGGCCCTGGCTCAGTTGACAGTAGCAGCTTGGCACTGCTGAGGCCCCCACTGCCCCCCACTGCCCCCACCCACTTTTTTCTAGCAGTATTACTTCAGATCAATCGACGTAGACATTTTAGTGTTTATTTTTTGAGTCATGATCAGTAATACTCTGAGGTGGGGATGTTTTTTCCCCATCTTTTGTAGCTCCAGCAAGACGAGTTTGGATATTAGATCATTAAAGTTTACCACTCACGTGTTGTGTTGACTTGAATGCAGCATAATTCATCATTCATTCTCAGAGCAAATACTTATACAAACACAACTTTATAACTTTTGTTGTTATAAATAATAAATAATATTAGATTTTTATCCCCATCTGAATGTCAAAATCAGTTCCAGGTGGGAAAAAGATCCAGGGGTGTGAATACTTATGCAAGCCACTGGATTTAAGACTACTCTTTTCTTTTTTTTCTGTTTGACAAGACTCACTAATATCATTAATCATGCTAAGTGCTGGTTGGTAACAAAACGGCGGTTGTTACGGTAACGTTATATTTCCTACACAGATATCTGACCACAAAATGCGAGCTATTATTTAGGTGGAAAGTTTACATGGGGGTGAATACTTATGCATGCAGTCTGCGTTTGAGTGAACCCATGCCTGTGATCATTTATTACTTGTTCTTTTTTTTTGTTGCTGTCTGACAGACCGTGCTGAAGGAAATCAGGACGTGGTTGGACGCACATCCTAAAGAGATAGTCATCCTATCCTTCAGTCATTTCCTGGGTCTGAGTCTGGAGCTCCACACACTCCTCATCTCCACCATAAAGAGTGTGTTCAACTCAAAACTGTGTCCTAAAACGGTACGACCCGCATCACGACATCGGTCCGAGGAATCGTTCCAGCAAAGAGAAATTTAAAAATATTTATTTCTGTTGCTGCTGAAATCGCAGCTCCGCATCAAGCACATACTTAAAGAAAAGTTGTGAGGAAGTGAGAGAAATGAGAAAAATGTAAACACCGGAGTTCAACACACCAGGAGCATGGCATCTTTAGGACACACG
Source organism: Bagroides melapterus (assembly GCA_028566695.1). Classification (NCBI taxonomy): domain Eukaryota; kingdom Metazoa; phylum Chordata; class Actinopteri; order Siluriformes; family Bagridae; genus Bagroides; species Bagroides melapterus. The sequence goes on from JAOTRN010000017.1 coordinate 1,089,243, forward strand.
TGATGGAGATGGCAGGCTTTGTGAGGAGAAACAGTGTTTGATTACACGTGCTGATTAGACTCAGGTGTCGGTGGTGAACAGGAGGCGGAGCTTTGAGCATCTGAACTTCAGACGTCCGATTTTTGATGATATGGATTAGTCTATAGATTAGATTTACTTTTTTATATCATGTCGAGTTTGAAAGATAAAAGAGCGAAGACAATGTTGGATGTTATGGTTATGTTATACAGTATAATCACAGGTTTGATGATGTAAATCGAGACTCCTCCTCCTCGTCCTCCTCGAACGTGAACTTGGGAGCTAGTTATAACTGATGGCAGAAAAACATGGGGTGGTTTTTTTAGAGGTTAAAAGTGTAAAAACGTTTCTGGGCGTAGTGGATTCTGTTATTTAAAAACATTATATCACAGCGCTGTTGAATTCTGGCTTGTGATTGGTCAGTGGGTGTAGATTAAGAGTAATGCAGGTTTGTATTAATGCTCTGGTTGTAATATTGTTTCTATAACAACCGTTCGTTCACATGGACCTGTACAGCAACGCTCCACGTGAACATGTTAAAAAAATGTGCGTAACTGTTGCTACAATAAAGTTTTCTGTAAAGAGATTATTAAAATTTAGAGAAGGAGTCTCCAGTGTTAGAACTTTTTAACAGTCAGAGTTGAAGCTCTCTTTATCCAACATCTTCCGGACAGGAGTTTACGATTTATGGTTCAAACATAACACGGAAACTACAAGAGAGAAAAAAGAATGCTGAGTGTTTATAGCCACTATAATGTACATAAGTGAGAACAGGAAGTAACGTCACAAAATAAAACGTCAGTTTCCTGTCATTGATTATTTTCCTGTAAAAGCACAACGTTTGAAAGTTTTATTCCCTACTGATTTAACGATAATTAAAAATATTACATCGAGAACACGAGAATACGAGACTCGCTGCTTGTTCTGAATCTCGTTATAAATTCACTGTAATATCTTCCATCAGGATGTGGTCACGTTGAGGAGTCTGTGGAGTTCGGGTCAGCAGGTGATCGTCTCGTACGAGCACAACATAGCCAACTGCCACATGGAGCTGTGGTCTCATATACCCTACTGGTGGGCTAATAAATGTAAAGCCGAAGCGCTGATCGAGGAGTTCGAACGCAGGAAACAACACGGCCGTCCAGGTAACGCACGTCAGAACGTCTTCATCAATAATGCAAGATATTTTAAATATAATCATATTTATAATATAATAATTCAGTATATGTGTATCATTTCACAGGAGGTTTCTTCGTGACAGGGATCAATCTCACCGAGGACCTGAAGTACATTTGCTCCCATCCCACCGAGTCACTCAAGGACATGGTAATGTCGACGTATCCGACTCTACTCGCCTGGGTCCGAGAGCAGAAACCTGGATCCTGCACTGACTCGCTCAATATCATCGCTGCTGATTTCGTTACTGAGAGCGAGTTCATACCGGCCGTCGTAGCCCTGAATGAAAATCTGCTGAGTAGAAGCTCATGAGAAGGAGGATGATGATGATGGTGGTGGTGGTGGTGATGATGATGCAGCTGTTGGTTTTTGCACATTTGGCACATAGCACACACGTTTACTTTTTATCTGAAATAGACCTATAGATGTTTGTGGGGACTCTTTTAAATATGATTTCAGTTACGGGTAGGTTCTTAATGCTATGCACTAATTGTTATGACTTGAATTTTTATTATTATTATTATTATTATTATTATTATTTGTTATTATTATTAATGACTTGTATGACTAATGCGCTGTCTTTATTCTAAAGTTTTACCTCTTTACCCTGGCAATAACTTTTATTGGAGTTTTGAAAGCAGACACTCAGAAAGAAAGGGAATATCCTGTAGCGTTGCTTGTTACTGAAGTGTGAACCTCAAGGCTCGGTGCTGGGTAAATTTAATTGGAGCTTTCTCCTGGGAAAGTGAATGTAGCATAACGTTAAAGACTTTTTTAAACTTGATACCTGATTCAAGGATTCGTGATTTGATTACCTCGCATTACCTTCGCCTTAGCTGCTTGTGAATCTTGTGCTGATGAGCAGAGATGTTGATATTGATATTCGAGTCTCTGCCTTTGTTTCCACCTCACATACACCTACAGGCTCGGATAACAAAGGCCGCACTCCAGGGGCACAGTTTTGTTCAGTTTTCCTGCATTTCTAGGATTGTCTCAAGCACGACCAGGTGATTTGACAAAATAAGAAAAGAAATCGTAATAAATTCTGTCACAATGTACTCTGTACTTCTGAGATATTGTAGCTACTCAGATAATTGTTTTCTTTATTCTATAGAATATAGTTATTCTATATAGTTCTATAGATTATAGTTCTCAGCTGTTTAAATCTTTACACCTATTAAACATTACTGTTTTTCTAGAAGGAAGACAACCTGTGGTAGAAATAATGAGATACATATCTTGTGTGGTAGAAATGTCGATATTTATTTATTTATTTAGTCATATCGCCCGATCCTAATCAACCAGGCCTGCTGGTCGTGTGAGGGTGCGTGTAGACCTACTAGATGGTACCATAAGTAACAAATAAAGCATAAAGAACCATGTTGTTATAGGAAAATAATCAACGCTGGGGTGGTTTTTAATATCCTACCATAATAACAATAACATATCGGCACCACTGTCTGAGCTGCTGTTATAGAAGGGTATTCAGCACATCCTGACCAACCAGAATCCAAAATTTGTGATGACCCGCAGTGACAAGCAAAGTTACAGGTCCTATCCTTTTACTTTCTGACACCTCATATTCCTCACAGACTTACTGTACACAGGAAAAAAAACAGGACTTTTTTGTTTAAAAAAAAAACAGGAAGTAAGATCAGGGGGTCAGTATCTCAGGAGGTGTGTGGTTTTTTTTGGCGGGAATTGCACATGAACGCACGTGGAAACGAGAGCGTTTTCTTTTCAAAAAATATATCTTTCTGTCGAATTTGAAATTGTATAGAAAGCTTTCTGTATTGAAAATCAGTCGTGATGATTATATCACGTGTCCGGGCACGTGCTTAACACAGAGCCACTATATAGTATGCAAATTGCTGCCCTTGTGGAATTGATGTCAATTTATATTACACAGGCTCAAGTTTACAGAAGAAAGCATTTGCATAAAGCACAATCTCATACAATCCCATACACCACATTACACGCACAGCATGCGTGAAGAAAATCAGTCATATCACGTAATACAGTATGATTCAGCTTGACGAACCCTGCTACAGTCCGAATGCATGACGTCATTCCATCCAACGCATGAAGGGAGCATCAAACTTTTAACAAACTCTAGAAAAAGACAAGTGTCTGAATTTTTTTATTTATTGCTGTACACAATATTATGAATTTATGTTTAAAAAAAATAAAATAATAAAATAAAATAGGTACAACTGTTTTACGCCCCCAGTTTTGATTTTCTAGGGACTTTAAAAGTATTTCTGTACACTATAATAATATAGTAGAGATGATTACCCTCTATAGCAGTTGTGTAGTAAATAACCACGCGCTTCCTCTTGGCATGTAAATATTTGTGTTAACACACACATTCTTGGGTTCGTGCAAACTCTTGAAACCAGGAAATACAGCCTCTTCGTCTGCGCGTGCCACCGGAACACTTTAACTTGTTTTTAGTTCATTATACTATGGTTCCAAGACATATTTTGAAGGCTGTTCATTTTTAAACTCCTTTTTAAATGACTTATGAGTCTGAAAATGCCGCCAGTTTTAGAAAGCGACGGGAACAACGAGGAGTGGATGAAAAATTTACCTGAACAACTGTGGGACATTCCTTTAACCAACCTCATGATACCAGGTGAGAAATGAACAGACACGTTCATTTTATTCACAATAATTTTAAACAGAATGAGGGAACTGTCGTGGGTGCAGATCACAGCGAGAGAATATAAGAAAAAAGTAAAATACTCTAGAATTAGCTGTTTTTGTTTTGCTTGTTTGACTCTGTACCTGTCCAATATGGCGAACGCACTTGCATATCGTAATAGCTGCTGCGTTACGGCGGCACGTCCGCCATATTGGAAAGGTCCAGATTCGTCTGCAGCCCAATACAATTCTATGGAGTGATGTAGGCTTGCCCCCCCAAAAATGAATAGCCTTGTTTAGAAAAGAAAGGTCATTGAAATATTTCTTGCATGTCATTACTTAATTCTATCTATAACAATTCTGACATATTACATTTACCCCATTTGGCAGATATTTACAGCTCAAAGACAATGATTTTCTTTAAGCATACATATATCAGATGTACATGATAAAACGCAAAGAGCAAATTAGTCCAGTAGTGACGTACATTTAACAATAATTATTTGTTTATTATGAGGTTTTTGAGCCACCTGTTGGTTTAGCGGTAGGACCTGTCCTGAATCTTGCTGTTTGAGAAAATAAACCTGATCCTAATACATTCAAACATTCAAAGATGTGCTACTTCTAACCTATTTTTTTATTTTTTATTTTTGTTCTATGTAGTATACATTTCTGTATTTCACAGGTGAAAAAATGTAAGTCTCATTCCTGGAGACATAGCACTATGGTATGTGGCAAAAATTTGGAAGGTTGGGCCATAATCACAGCAAGACCTACCAGTTTAGACAAAGAGCATTTCTTCAGTTCATACTTCTGTTTTGTTCATTTAAATTTACCACACAGAATAATAATAATAATAATAATAATAATAATAATAATAATAATAATAATAATAATTAAAAACTGACACAAAGTTTTACATTTCCATTATATCTATATGTAAATTAATGAAGTTCTTATTAACAGTATGTTCTGACAGAAATATAATTATTTCCTATTGTGAATTTTGCATTGTAACATACTGTAACAGATTTTAAGAACTTCACTGTCATCTACACAGGAAGTCATGATGCCATGAGCTACTGTCTGGATATCAGCTCTCCACTACTCAGATCTGAGTCTGATTCCTTTAGACTCCTGGACAGAGTTTTCTACTGTTTTACCCGTCCCATAATTTTTAAATGGGCTACTACCCAAGTATGTAAACACCAGATTCAGCACATACACATATGAGTCAGCATGGTTACTCTTTATTTAGCAGGTTTACACCTCATCTGGCAAGTTTTCAGGATATTCAAACCTGATTCAGCATGTTTACACATGATTCAGCATGTCTACACATGATTCAGCATGTTTACACTTTATTCAAGGCATGTAATCTCAGTTTAGAAGGTTTACACTGATTCAGCACAGCTGAATCCTGATTTTTGTTTGTTGATTGTTTGCTCTACATAAACTACATATGACTTTTAACTACTGTAAGTGAGTCGCCTTTTAAGGACTAAGTGGTGTAGCTGTTGTGGTGGTAAATTCAGGGTGAAAAAATGTCAACAGAAACCTGAAATAAAGAAACTATCCAAATTGTTTAAAGTGCTAGACTACTATTAATATTTGTAACTGTGTTTATATGATCATTACATGTTTAGATAAACCTTTAAAGATTACAAATGGCTCCTTTAAATATTTCATCTCAGTCCTTTTCTATAAAAATGAATTTTTTTTAAACAGGTAAAAAATATCGTGCAGCAACTGCAAGCCGGTGCCCGATACTTTGACCTTCGAATTGCCCACAAACAGAATGACATGTCACATGACCTTTACTTCACTCATGTGATCTACACCCAAGTCACAGTCGTGGTAAGTTTATAGTGTCTTATTTATCAGACTTTATTTAAAGTAAAATAATGAATATAAAAAAAAATTCAATATATTTTTTTCTCTTTACTAATCAAATATTTTTACCAGAATAAAGTAATATATTTTTTAGATTTTTTTGTTGTAGTTTATTTAATATTTATTTATGAATAAAAATAAAAATAAAATGATTAATGCATTATTAATTAATTTAAAATGAGGCAGAAACAAAACTGAATTTTATTATTATTTTATTTTATTTTTTTTACAGGACACTCTGAACACCGTGGCCACATGGCTCTCAGCACATCCTAAAGAGATCATCATCCTCTCCTGTAGACATTTTGAGGGCATGTGTGAAAAACTCCACGAGGAATTTATTTATTCCCTGAAGAAGATCTTCGGCTCTAAACTGTGCCCTTCGAACGTAAGTTGAACATTAGAGTCAGAGTCAGAGGAAGTGAAAAGAAGGATTTGTTTTTCTCAGATTGTCATGTTGTTCTTCACTCTTCCTGTCCAGGTGGATGTGACCTTACGAGGTTTGTGGTCGTCAGGATATCAGGTGGTGCTGTCGTATGAGGATCAGGCAGCCTCACGTCATAAAGAACTCTGGCCTGAAATCCCGTACTGGTGGGCAAACAGGGCCAACGCTGAGGAACTCATCCAGTATATCGACTCGCAGAAACATCTCGGTCGTCCAGGTGACGTGTCTTTGGCTTACAACAAAGCAGTTTAACAATGCGAAAATCTTTTTTATTAAAGAGAAAAACTTTGTACTTTTTGACCATTTATAGTTACATGTAATCGCTGACACTGGAGACTTCCAAACGTTACAGAAACGTCTCTTCAGTGTAAGGAAACGTCACCATGGCAAGGATTAGGCACCGAGTCCTATGATAATATTTGACACTGTTCATTGTTTGATAAAGAGCTGAGAAAATGTGCTAATAATCTGACTTGAATTAAAAATTCTCCTTGAACTCAACGGCTAAATAATTATTTATATTTTACCACAGAGTCAGTAATAGAAAATGGAACATGACTGAGAAACTGTGTAGAACATAATTAATGTCTTAATTACTGTCACTGTAAAAATCATCAGTTTGTCCCAAATTAAAAAACATTCTCGCTCCTTTGTTTACAGACGGCTTCTTCGTCACAGGTCTGAATTTAACCGCAGATCGATGCTTCATCGCCTCCAACCCGCACGTCTCCCTGAGGGCCATAACCCTGGAGCACTGGGAGTGTGTGAGGAGGTGGCTGGAGCAGCAGAAACCTGGCGCTGCCTCGACGAGCCTCAACATCATCGCAGGAGATTTTATAGGGTTGATTCCATTCTGCTCCTTTATTATTGCTCTGAATAAACTACTGCTGAAACACAGAGGCACAGAAGCTGGACGTTAAAGAGTTCTTAGAGGTGTGTCGAACCATCGAGGGAGCAGAGAACCGGATGTTCTTCTGAGATGAACACAAACACACTCCGGGTTCCTTTCCTACAATTTTATTTCCTTTATTTTTTATACTATACATTAAACACTTTTTGAAGTACGATTTGAAATGCTTTCGTATCTAAATATTTACTCGGGTAAATTCACAGTCAGTAATTTATCAGAAGGAGGACAGAGCCACGCCTCAGGTGTGTGTCGCTACGTGACCTGGAACAGCTTCCTGTAGCGTCCGTATGCTGCGGCGCTGATCACAACCTGGACGTTGGCGGTACAGTCGTCATCACCGTCGTGCACCTCCTGAACCGTGGCTTCCTTATACAGCCACCTGCGCACGTGCACACACACATACGTGATAAACATTTGGACATTATTAGAGATATGCCATCTAGCCACGGTCTCTGTAGTGTGTGTGTGTGTGTGTGTGAGTGAGAGAGAGAGAGAGAGAGAGAGAGAGAGAGAGAGATTTCTCCTGTCCCAGCAGCAGGACACTGTGAGTAATTGAATTCTTATTGATTGGGGTGTGTGTGTGTGTGTGTGTGTGTGTGTGTGTGTGTGTGTGTGTGTGTGTGTGTGCTGAGACACAGCACTAAGATGTGAGTGTTACTCAAACTCCTCTTTCCAGCTGCATCCTCAACAGTTACTACAATAAAATATGATTTTTTTTTTCCACACAAATGTTATAAACACTTCTTGGTGGTATCTCCAGAGGTTAAGATTCTGTTTTATTTTTTTTTTTTTAGAAGATCAGAGTTTAATCTGCAGCACCAAAGAGGTGTTGGACCTTTAACACTTTCTGATCCAAAACTCTGTGTTGGACTACAGACCAGAAGCTTGTGAGATTGAATCCCAGGTCCACCAAGCTGCCATCACTGGGCCCTTAAAACACGCACACACGCACACGCACGCACGCACACGCACGCACACGCACGCACACGCACGCACGCACGCACACGCACGCACGCACACGCACGCACGCACACGCACGCACACACGCACGCACACGCACGCACGCACACGCACGCACACGCACGCACACGCACGCACGCGCACGCACGCGCACGCACGCGCACGCACACACACGCACACACACGCTTACGCGTACACGCACACACACGCTTACGCGTACACGCACACGCACACACGCACACTCTCTCTCTCTTTACCCCCTCATCAGCTCATCACTTACCCTAACTGAGGGCTTTTGAGATCCACTTTCAGAATCCTGGTCTGTTTCCCAGTGGACTTCATGACAGATTCTTCTACTCTCTGCTTTAACTGGTCCAGTCCCAGTTCGTTCAGCGCCGAGATCGGCACGGCCTCAGGATCAGACGACTCGTAGCTGAAAGGTCGGGAACACAAAATTTACATCGCCGTAGAACCGCAGAGTTAATAAATCCGGAAGTGTAGAAGATTAAAGAACCGATAAAAGATCAGTCCTGACCCTTCAACGAGGTCGATCTTGTTGTGCACCTCTATGATGGAGCTCATGAGCCTTTCAGGGATCTGAAGATTCTTTAACACGTTAATCACGTTGACTTTTTGATTCACGGTCTCCGGATGACTGATGTCCCTCACGTGAACAATGAGATCCTGCTCACAGAGAAAGGAGAAGAAGTCAGTGATGTCATGCTGAGGCTCATGGTGTAGGGTTTAAGTCTTTAGATTCAGAAGCTACGTACAGAATGAGTCACGTCCTCCAGCGTGGCTGAGAACGAGTCGATGAGTTGGTGAGGCAGCTGCGAGAGGAAGCCGATGGTGTCCACGTACAGCACGCTCATACGACCGGGCAGTCGACCGGCGTGGACCGTCACGTCCAGAGTGGCGAAGAGCTGATCTTTGGGCTGGAGAGCAACGTCACCTGTCAGAGCTTTGATTAGCGTGGTCTTACCTGAGGAGACAAACCGAGAGGTGCTCACTATCTGATGAGTTCTGGATTCTGATTGGTCACAAAACGTTTCATGATGGAGATTCAGCAAAAAGACAGAAAAACGTTCTCCAGTTAAATGAGGATCATTTTTGCTTTAGCACAAAGAGCTACGTTTGCTGGGAACTGCTCATCAACTCCATCCTCACGGTGAAGCATGGTGGTGGGAGCATCATGCTCAGAGTTCATCTTGAGCTCTTCATCGTTTCTCGAGCTGGACACTGATCTTTTTTATTGAAATGTTCAAATTGGGGATATTTGTTTAGAAATAAACCCTGACTGATATTTCAGAACTTGACTTATTTTGCTGAGATCACGTTTCATTTCACACACGTTAACTCCATTCTGCTCTGAACTTCTACACAATTTAGATATTTCACACCAACAGGAAGAAATTACTTACAAATGGTGTTAATAAGAATTTCGACTTTTCTCCTAAAGTTCATCAGTTCCAGGTCGTAACACTAAAAAATGTGGACGTGGTTCCGGGGGTGAATAATTATGCAAAACATTGAAGCTACTGTTAATTCTGATTCTGTCTGTCATGATAAAACAGTAAGAGTTTATGAACATCTGAACCCTAGTAATTTAAAGATTAACATCATGAAGTTTCTGCAGATGTGAACGTAGTGTGTGTGTGTGTGTGTGTGTGTGTGTGTGTGTGTAATATCCTCCGCACCGCAGTTGGTGTAGCCCATGACGGAGATGATGGGGAAGTCTTTGTGTTTGCGCTGCGATCGGAGCAGGTGTCTCTTCTTCCTCAGTCTCTCGAGCGCAGAACTAATCTTCAGCTCTCGCTCCTTCAACAGCCTCTGCTGCACCTCGTACAGAGTTTCACCTACACACACACACACACACACACACTGAAACTGAGCACAAATCTAATCATCAGACTCCGTAACCTTCACTCGTCTCTTACCCGAGCCCATGATGTATCTCGAACCTCCTCCTTGCTGATCCAAGTTTGCAACTTCGTTCCTCAGTCGTGACCTGAGAAGTCCACAGAGAAGATCTGATGCTCCTCTGCTTTAAATTTCCTTCATTAACTCAGAACCAAGACTTCTTGTTAAGACAACTAAGTTGTTACCTGAAGATGCTGCTTGTAAAGAAAACCAGTATGGAAAAACCAGTATTTTTTTTAAAAACATATTTATGGAATTTTTTTCTTTATGTCTTTATCTGAATGGACTTCATACACTGATCTGATTTACACTGCTGAGGCTTCAGTGTCTTCCTCAACGTGCCACATGCCAGTGGGATCTGAAATCACAACCTTCTCATCAATTCTCCTAAAAGGCACATCCAGTTAGTCTACAGTAACAGTGACGTAAGCGGACGCTGGAGACTCCTTCCATACGTTCCGGAAAAGTCTCTTCATGAGTCCATGTGAACGAGCCGTTACTATAGAAACGATAAAACACGTGTAGAATAACGTGTAGAAGTGAAAGCTTTCATTGTAAACCTGTGCTCCTGTTCTGGAGAAGTCATCAACACCTTCTGACCAATCAGAATCCAGAATTCAACAGCGCTGTGGTATAAATTACTTTTTAAAAATTTGAGTAAAATTATCGCTCGCTAATATTTTCCGCTTAGGAGAGATATTTTTATTTAAAAATTATATCCGGATTTCTGTAAATATCTAATAAACTATAAAAGCCTGTATTAAAACCATAAGAAATAAATAAAATGAATTTCTTTCATTCTGATTAAAACTGATGTGAAATACAGGAAGTGATGTTCGAGGTACCTGAGCAGAGGAATCTCCGCCAGGGAGATCTGCAGTTTGGCTTCTTTGGTTCTGGCGTTACGGCGAAAAATATGGAGAACCAGTGAGTATCTGTCGAAGACCTTCACACCCCAGGCCTCCTGAAGCTCTCTCTGTAACCACAAAGCAGGAAATAAATAAACAATCAATCAAATAAACATCACTGACTGCTCCGATTCAATTTAACTCTGTTTTTTTTTCCTTACAGACTCTCACCTCCGACACCGGCGACAGACGCTCGACGTTCATAAACACGGCCGAGACGCTGGCGGTTCTCCTGATTTTCTCTGCACGGATTCACAAGAAATAAGAAAAATCTTCATTGTTCATTTCATTAATAAATCTAGAAACAAGGCAGGAAAAACATCAGACCTGTGAGCATCTGGAAATTCCCCTTTCCAAAGATCCTTTTCTTCTCCGGAGTTTTGGTGGACAGGATGATTTTATCCACCACGCTCCAGTTCTGTAAGGTTCTGACCAGACCGACAGCCTCGGCCATCTGGAGCTCAGCTTCCAGCCGCGGATACAAAAAAAAAGTACTATTACAGTTGAACGGTTATATAGTGCAAAAGTATGTGCACCCTTGGATGAATATCAAATGTGTTTTATATTTTCACATGAATAGATTCTTTATAAAAAAAATAAAGGACAGATTCCAAAAGGTTAAAACATTAAAATATTAACAGCATTATAACAGCTCTAGTGGATATCATTCAGATCTGCTTATTCATAAAGAAAAGTCGGTTCTTTTTAAAGTTTAGGATTTTCAGATATTTCAGATGTTTGTAAATCAAAAACAGAGACTTACCTGTGGTCAGGTATTGCTTCTTTTGCCCCCATTTCACATCAGGATGCACGATGAACACTCGATGATCATCTTCTCCGATTCCTGCAGGTCTCTGCTGCTGAAAAAGCTCCTCCACTTCTTCATCCTTAATAAAATCCTCCTCATCTTCATCACCACCCTCTTCTTCATCACGACCAGGGTTGTGGCTTTTACTCTTCTGTTTACAAACACTTACTGAGAAAGATCTTCTGCAGAAATCCCACTGTAGAGACTTTATATTTTTATAAGTAAATGTCTGTGGTGTGTGACGTGAACATGGACACAGTGTGTGGATCGATTTAAACCTAATTAATGGATCTGTCCAGGATGAACACCTTCTCCATGCAAACCATCCCATAGTGAACATACGTTTAGCCATAAAACTGTATTTAGAAGAACACATTTTATATACTCATAATAATACATATAACGTAAGTTAAGGTACATATTACGTACCACGAAATGTAGTTAATAACTCACAGCAAAAGTTTAGCGTAAGAAATCTGCCGAATAAATACTCCAAATAGTACTAGAGTACTAACGAGTATGTAAGAATAGCTGCACACCGTGTTATCGTAGAACACTATTGAGTATAGTAGTGCGCTAGTACACGACTCTCGACGGGCTCCTTTCTTCTTCTCTTGTATATTAGAATCAAGTGCAGTAATAAGAGCGCCCTCTGGCGAGCACTCAGATTTACTGCCTCATACTAACTGTATCATATTTACTGCCTCAAATTTACTGCCACACAGACACCACAAAATTACCATTGTTTATATTCCTACTTATTTTATTTTATTGTTTCTACATTTTTTTGTATATTTTCTTCTCCATCAATTCATGTAAATGTTATTGTTTTATTTAAAATATATTTTAAGGTCGAAGGTTAATGGATATTTTTAAAATCTCTCCCTATAATCAATCCTGATATTGATCACTTTATTTTATTTTCTAATATATAACGTCCCTTAAATCATTCTTTCCATTTAATCATTACGTTCTTTCTTTCTTTCTTTCTTTCTTTCTTTCTTTCTTTCTTTCTTTCTTTCTTT
>JAOTRN010000017.1:1182675-1194056 GCA_028566695.1 Bagroides melapterus
GAGAGAGAGAGAGAGAGAGAGAGAGAGAGAGAAATAGATATCAAAGGAAAAGGTAAGAATTATTTGTGAATTTGTGTGTGTGCGCGACTGTGTGTGTGTGTGTGTGTGTGTGTGTGTGTATGTCTGAGTAAGAAACAGATATGAAAGACTTTATATAGAAATGTTCTCCAGAGGGACAACCTGAAGAACCTTAAACATCCAGAGTTATCTTTGAATTTTTTTATTATATATATATATATACCACTGAGCAGTGAGCCCTTGTTTTCCATTTTCGGTTCTAGTTCTAGGTTCTACGTTCTAGGATACAAGTCTGAATAATGTTGTGTATGGAGAACTTGGACATTCTAGATGGTTCTAGATTTAGCCTTTTTTAAACTATATTATCTATAAATTATAAATATTTCTATAGAATTGATAATTAGAGCTCTGTTATTGAAGCTCTGAATGTAAAGATCAGGAAGTGGACAAATAAATCAAAGCCTAAAGAGATCGCAGTGCAGCGCCGTCACACGGGAGAGATCTAACAGCAGAACCCACGCTGAACATCTTCTCTTCTTTTAAGCAGTAGTGATGGAACATTTGTGACAGAGCTGGACTGAGAGTGTGATTGATGCTGTCAGGTTCTGAGCAACAGCTGCTGTGTGATAAAGCCTTCAGCGTCGTGTCTCCTGTCGTCTTCAACACCTCAGCTTAGAGGATCACATCTTAAAGACTGTACTGTGGTCTTTTTTTTTTTTTTTTTTATAGAAAATGGATAGAACAGGAACAAAGAACGCAGAAATGAAGACTTTAATATGATTTTTAAATCAGATTGTCTAGCTAGTTGTAGAGAGGATTAAAACATGTATCCAGCACTTAAAATACTGTCAGAATGCCTATCAGATTGGCTAATGCTAACTAGCTCACTACGGTATAAAATAATCACTGAAATTCAGTCAGATTGGCTAACGCTAACTAGCCAATTAAGGTTGAAAATACTCAGAGAAATCCTGTCAGATTGGCTAATGCTAACTAGCCATCTAGGGTTCAGATATCCTGTCAGATTGGCTAATGCGAGACAGTTGACTAGCACATACATACTCACAGACATCCTGTCAGATTGGATATGCTCAGATTAGCTAATGTAGGATAGTGCATACTTTCAAATCTTGAACCCTGTCAGACTGGCTAATGTTAGCTCTCTGCCTAGCATTTCAGTTATGCTCAGGTTACGTAATGTAGGAAAGCACATAGATTCAGGAATCCTAGCAATCCTAGCAGAATACATAAATGCTTAAATACTTTCAGAAATCCTGTCAAATTGGTTAAATGTTAGCTAGCTGACTAGTGTTTAAAATACTCTCAGAAATCCTGTCAGATTGGCTAATACCAATTAGCTGACTGGGGTATGAAATACTCACAGAAATCCAGTCCGACCGGCTAATGCTAACTATCAGACTAGGGTTTAAAATACTGAATCCTGTCAGTTTAGCTAATGCTAACTAGCTGCCTAGCATTTCAGTTATGCACAGGTTAGGTAATGTAGGATAGCACATAGTCTCAGAAATCCTCTCAGCTTTGCTAATGCAAGGTCAGTTTGGCTAACGCTTCTTTCTTCCTTAACTGCCTAGCATTTCAATTTTTTTAATAAGTAATATAGAATAGGGCACAGAGTCAGAAATCCTCTCATGTTAGCTTAATCCAGTTAATCCAGTCCGATTGGCCAACGTTAGCTAGTTTCCTACAACGTCAGATCATGTTTGCTTTCTGACGAGCTTCAGCAGTGAGGATTATGAGGTATATCTTAGATTCTATCAAGAAATTTGTAATGCTAGTCATGTTAGCTGGTTGAATACCTTTATCAGCGAGGAATATCGATTGTTATGGATTAAAACTCTTCTCAGAAATCCTTTATCTAAGCTTTGCTAGGTGGCTAACAGAATTAGTCAAAATACATTCAATATCTTGAACAATTATAGTGTAATTACCGTCAATCTGTGTGTGTGTGTGTGAGTGAGTGAGTGAGTGTGTGTGCGTGTGTGCGCGTGAGTGCATGTGTGTGTACACATGACATGCAGTGCACATGCAGCGAGCTCTTCATGCTCTCGGTTCAGGATTAGATAGCTGAGCTTCACATGGCTGACTGAGACCTAATTTACCTCGATGCTGATACACATTTGGGAAAAGAAACACCCCACCTACCCCCAAATACTGAGTGATTAAATAAAGGTCATGTACTCTAGAGATTTTCCGCTCCAGTTAAACGAGGATGGCATGCACAAAAAAAACCCACCACACGGCTCAGGGAACATGTGCTGACCTGTCCAGAATATTTTTTCCTTTCAATTTTCCTGGAAATGGAAATGATCGTCCATATAATGAAGAGTGCTGTGGGTGTTTGTGAAGTGCAGCTGAAATCCATACCGTCAGCATCGGAAAAAAAAAAAAAAAAAAAAAGGAATTGATTATTATAATGAGTGATGAAAGACTCAGAGACGAGGACAGCAGAAGAAAGGAAGAGCTTTCTGGGGAGTATGTATAGACTCAGGAGCTCGTTTAAGATGGCCTTGTGCATATATTCATGAAGGTTTTAGCTGTACATGAAACATACAGTTATAAATGAATGAGCACAAAGAAAACAAAAGCGTTTTTAATTCTTTACTGGATGCATAAATACGTTCCAACACTTTCCATGACATTCAGGAAGATGTTCCAGTGTTATGATGCGTGCATGATTTCGCCGAACTGAACTGAAGACTCTCATCAGGTTTACAAATGTTTGTGGATTTTCTTCATATTCAGGTGCAAAAGGATAAACACCAAACATTCCAAGAGCTTTCATGTCAAAGTTGATGTACGTTTAGCCACGCCCACTCATCTCCATAAAAGGCAATGATCACAGAGAGCTCAATATGATGAAATTTTGTCAGAGAATGGTGAAAGAGCTAAATCTTGCAGTCACACTCGCACACACACACACACACACACACACACACACACCTTCCTTTGTAAAAATGTTACATTACCATTGTCAGGAATCGTTTTGTTAATATAAATATGGGTTTCACCAAATGAGCATTAAACTGATGTGCGACGTCATTAACAGTGTAATCTGTCTAGAAAATCTCAGCGATTCATTAACAGTTATATGATTGAAGGCGATCCATCGGGATTCATGTTAGCGTATAAAGTTATGTGCAAATGACATTTTTATACTTCTTAGCAAACATTTTTTCACTTTATACTTATATATAATGCTGTAGAACAAGTTAGTTCCTGTTGTCACATGTTATAGCAGCTATAAGCAGTCATTCCCTCACCAGTCTCTGTTTTTTTTTTTTTTCAGAAAAATGTCAGAAAACTCAAAGTAACAGCTTTCCTTCTGATTCAGTTACAGTGCACCGACACCGGAGACTCCTTCTCTGAATGTAAAATAAACTTCTCCTTACAGCAATCATCTTTCATATCAACGGATACACGTGATCAATCCGTTTACGTGCTGCGTCCAACGTAAACGTTCTGGTGAATAAGCTGTTACTATGGAAACCTATCAGAACAAGTGCATTGGTATAAACCTGTAGTTACGGATGTTAATTAATCAACGAATACAACCTTTAACGATCCTGCTGAATTAGCAACAGCGTAACGTGTGTGTATGTCGAGGCGGACGTCGATGAAAAACTCGACCTGGAACATAAAAATAATTCAGTTCACCGCAACAGTGAGAGTGAGCCTGAGCTAGCATAGCCTGTAATGAGGATGCAAGGTCGTTAGAGATGACACGCCATTTCGGTCCACGCCATTATCGTGACTGCACTTTGAAATAGATGAAAAACAGCCACTGAATCTCTCTCAATGAACGCCATAAACACGCGCCCGGTGTCCTTATTTATTTCTTTCATAAGGCATATTTTCCATCCAATTCCTTTAAGTGGATTTTCCTCAGGGGGAACAGCATGAATGGCTAAAACTGAACATGAATGTGTGTGTGTGTGTGTGTGTGTGTGGTGTTTGGGGGGGTGTATATATGTAGATACATACACACACACATCATTATATTAAAGTCCCATATAGCACTAGGTGGCACTATTGATATTGATATATACACTCAGTATCGTACATCTGGAACTTTCTCCTCTCCTCTCTTCCCTTTTTTCTTTGTCCCTTTTATCTGAAAGTAATCTTTGAATTAATATCTCATTTCTTTAAAAAAAAAAAGGAGTGTGTGTTAATTTGAAGAGGATCCACTTTTCCTTCATACCTATACCCCTCTTCAGCTATTCTTTGCTCTCTATTTATATTCGCTGCTGTCAAATTAACTTAATCTCAAAAAGGAATGTGTCCAATTTAGTTAACTTCAGCTCAAACAAAGAATCTAACATATCCCGTCTCTGTGAAAGTGAAAGTGCAAATGCTGGAATTTTTTTCTCGTACCCAATTTGTCAATTAGACAGACTTGGTTAAGAAGAAAAAAAAAAAAAGCGCTTACGCTTACTGGATCAGTATATCGCTGAAATCTTTTTTCTTCTTTTTCTTAAATTCCAGCTTGATTGCTGAGAGTTTTGAAATAATAAGCCACAAGTTCACGTCTCTCTTGTCTCACAGCAAGATTTTTCTCTTTTGTTGTTATTTCCACTTCATAAGAAGAAAAACGAACACAGGAATGCACTTTGCCCCAGTGGATGATTACAGAGAGAAACAGCGGACATGCTGTCGTCATGATGAAGACCTCCAAGGTGCAACAAAACAATCGTGCCCAATACAAACGTCCCTGCTGTTAGAAAAAGGTACAATTATTTATACCTTGATGATTTAAACTGCAGTTTGTTTTTGTTCTTAATCTGCTCATAAAACTAGGTAGAAAAATATCTTTGCTTAAATTAGCTCATAGATTCATATTCTGTAATAACACAGTTCTAATATCTGATCATTTCTATAGTAACAGATTATTCAGATTAAAAAGTGTGTGTAATAGATGACATCTGAAAGGAGATGTTAACTGAGAAATGATGGAATGAGTCTCCAGTGTCAGCACTTTGTAACCATCAGAGGTGAAGCTATAAATTCATGAGAGAAAAAAAAGGAATAACTTCTAGCAAATAGCAGCTGTAACATAAGTTAGAATATAAACTAACTAGTTTTGTGACACTATCACAACCACCCAACATACCAAACAACAAGCAAAGAACCAACAAACAAAGAACCAAGAATCGCATCCTACAAACCTTTATCAAACACAACCAACCCAATCAACAACCAACAAACTAACCAATTAACCCAAAATACCTAGAAACGGCCAAACCATCCAACAAGCAATTAACAAACAACAAAGACACACAACGAACAAACCAACCCAAACAATTGTTAAACCCAACCAACCCAATCAACATCCAACCACCAAACCAACTAACCAACCCGACCAACAATACACAGCAAAAACCAACAAACATCGAAGAAACACACCCAACTAACCAACCCAAACAACTAACAAACCCAACCCAATCAACAACCAACCAACCAGCCAACTAATCAACCAAGCCAACCAAACCAACAAACAACAAAGAAACACAACCAACTAACCAACCCAAACAATTAACAAACTCAACCAACAAACCCAATGCAATCAACAACCAACCTACCAACCAACCAACTAACCAATCCAACCAAACAAACAACCAAGAAACACATCCAACTAACCAACCTAAATAAATACTTACAAACCCAACCAACAAACCCAACCCAATCAACAACCAACCAACTTACCACCCCAAACAACTAACAAACCACTGATACACAACCAACCCAACAAACAACCAAAAAACACAACCAACAAACAATTATCAGACCCAAATGACCAACCAAACCCAACAAACCTGACCAACTCTGCCTACAAACCAAACCATTCAACCAACTAACCATCCTGTTTCAACTCAACCAATTTCAACTCAACCTCAGGTACTGGTGGAACGCCATTTTATTTTACTGTGTACTGCACCAGCTGTATATGATTGAAGCTTCTTCACTTGACCAACCAAGCAGAACCAACTAAACCCAACCAACCTATTAGCATCTATTACCACATCCAATGGAATGTAGAATAAAAGTAATAATATTGTCCAGATAATCTGCAAACTAGAACGATGACTGGATGGGTGATAAAATGACTAAGTTAGGTGGTAAAACCTTTGCTTTGTTAATAAGCATGTTGTAAATGACACAATCAGCAAAGTTGAGAATGATTCATTCATCAAAAGGAGAGGCTCTTAGAATTTCACATGATCCCCTTCAGCAGGTTCTATATTATTTATATCATTCTTCTTTTTATATGAGAGAACAGAGTCTTCAGCCCCCGAGTCTTCATGGAAAGTACTGGAATATTTTCCATTGCAGGTTGCTTCACAGACATCAAACACAGCTGTGTGGGTCATGATTGGTAAACTCTTGTCACAGGTTCGATGTGGAAGACTATAAGAAATGTTCACAGTTCTACAGGCTTAGGGGCACAATCCACAGAACTAATTTATGGATAGTTTATGGGTTCCACATAAACCTCTTTTCAGAAGGTATGGCATCCACAGAACCCTTGAAGAACACTTTTTCTATGAGTGTTATTCGGCTTGTCTGTCTGGTGGACATTTAAAGGTTCTTTGTAGTTCTATGGAGTCCTAAGAGGCTCTTAGATGAAAAGCATTTGTTTGGAGTTTGTACCACACACTTAACTTAGAAAGGTTCTAAAAAAAGGCTCTTTAGAGATAGATCATGGACTGGAAGGTTGTCTACAGAACCTAAATTGTTCTACAACATAAACTCAAAGAACATTTTCCTTGCATCTTTATTTCTTCAGAAGAATGTAAGACAGAAAATAAGAATTTATTTCAGGGTTCTGTGAACACGTAAGGGTCCCTTCCTTAGATCCAGTGGCTTTGGACCCTCTCTGAAAAGCAAAAATTCTCTACATAGAACCTGTAAGGGTTCCTTAACGATTCTTTATGCTTGTACACTCATAGATAAGGTATTTTTTCAGGGTTCTTGAATAATTAAGGATTCATATCTTCTAAACAGAGGCTGTCAAGGCTTCTACATAGAACCTTTAAGGGTCTCCACAGGGGACAGTTGACAACTGATGCGCTTTTGCTATCCACATGATATAAACTCTTAAATATCTAATGAAGGTTCCATACTGAAGGCATTTTGACAGCTCGGAACCATTAACTATTTACAGAACCTGTGAAGATTTTCAGTTCCTCCAAGCCTAATGTTCAACAGCTGCTCTGTCACTTATCACTGTGTGACTGTTACGGTGAGAAACGAGTGCTTTGGTCTAAAATGTTCCACAGAACTCTCACACTATCACACTTGTAGCTCTTCAAAATACTCCACTACAATTTCCAAGTCCATCAGTGTGAGAGCCCGTCAAGTGCCAATGTCACACGTTCCTCAAGCACTGGAGTAATAATGCTAGACAGTTTAGAACCTTTAAGGGTTGTCACTCAGGAACTCTTAAAGTGTCTATGTGCAACATGTTTCACCACCACTGAACAGTTCCAAGGTGAACCTGTTTATGATTCTCCGTAAATGTAGTTCTCAGCAAAACCCTTTTGAGAAACACCTTCAGTCTAATGCCTCGGGAACGCTCTCTAAAATGTCTGGCCTTGAAACCTTTAAGGAGGGTTTTACATAGAACCTTTAAAAGTTCCTAACATTATTTAGTCTTAAATAGAAAGACTTTTCTGATGTAGAACCTTTACATTCAAGAACCTATTATCTGCATTTTCTTTAATAAACCATAAATAATAAAGGTGACAAGAAAATTTTTCTTAAAATTATTGAAATAAAAGATGTTTTTTTTCTTCTGGTGGAAGCATTTCTCTATCAGGCTTCCAAACAGAACCCCTTTAGGAATTAGAATTCCTTAAAGATTCATAGAACCACTGAAGAACATTTTCTTCCCAAGTGAGTAGATCACTGGAAAAAAAAGTCAATTTCTTTTGGTTCTTTGGTTTGTTCCATTCATGAAACCTTGAATAAAATATTTTACTGTCAGCAAGGGTTCCAAACACTGCAGGAAGCTAATTAATGCTTAAAGATTCAAAGAACCACAAAAGGAATGTTTTTTTTTAAACTAATGCACTGGAAAACTAAAGCTAAGGGTTCTGTGGTTTTCTATTGGTACAACTTTATAATAAAGCAGTACAATCTCCAAAGACAATCCATTTAAGATGCTAAGAATTCTTTAAATATTCAGAGAACCATTGAGGAACATTTTTTAGAGTGTGTAGATCACTGAAAAATAAAGCTTAGGTTTGTTCCTTTAATGGATAAATTTGTCTGTCAGCCAGGCTTCCACACAGAACCCCTGTAGGAGGCCAAATTACATTTACAACATTTGGCAGATGTCCTTATTCAGAGCAGCTTACATTTTATCTCATTTTTTACAACTGAGCAATTGAAGGTTAAGGGCCTTGCTCAGGGGCCCAGCAGTGTCAGTTTGGTGTACCTGGGATTTAAACTCACAACCTTCTGGGCAGTTGTCCAACACCTTAACCACAAAGCTCCCACTAAGCCTAATACTAAGCCATATGACTATGAGTCTAATCCCAGATCATTAGTGTAAGGTCTTGATGCTGGTCTTAAGCCTGAGGTCAGAATGGAACTAGATCTAATGGATGAGGTTTGAGTCAGGACTACACGTGGATCCTTGTTTTAGACTGATATAAATAGACTTTAACATCTTTTACCTCAGACAAAAAAAAAACAGCAGGTGTGTTAAAAAGATCTCTTTCTCTTACCTCCACTGTTATAGAGATGCAGACATGCTCGACAGTTCAGTCTCGGCCTCGGTACGTGATTTATACACTTTTTATTCACTCCTAAATGATGCTGGAAATGAGAAGACTATGAATAAAAAGAAATAGACTTCACACACACTTTTATTTTTCACAGTTCAGTCATCAGACGCTCAGAGAACCGAATCCCAGCCAGTGATCCTGACCCTCGGGAAATTCTTGTGAACAAATCAAGAAAACGAGGCTTAATTTTTGCCGACCTCGACGTCCTATCTGCTGTCATAAGTCTTGTCGAATTGATCGGTCAGATCCAGAATGTGTCCCGGATTAAAAAAGTTTCTGTACGGTGGATGCTTATTTAAGATTTGTGGAAGGAGTCTACAGTGTCAGAGGGAAAGATGTAAATTAATTAAATTCAGAAGAACAGAACAGGCTTTGGGTCATGGAAGTGAGAACAGAAACCAATTTTTTTATTTTTTATTTTTACTATTATTTTATTTTGCATTAACACTTTGATATCACTTTATATGAAGTGTAGAGGTGAGTGCGAGACGGTTTTTCATCTATCTCACTCCGGCCTGCTCCTGAAAGAATTCCACCTACACTTATTTTTTTAACCATAATTTTCCCAGAGGCACAAAAATGGAGTTTTCTCCTGTTTCTCTTGTCTCCATGTTGATGATTGAACGTCTTCCTCACGTCTCACCCCACAGTGGTGTTAATATGAAGCTTGTATGAAAGTAGACACTCAGGACTTTAAGAATTTGTCATGTTTCACCACTATTTCTGTTTTTCTCTACAACACTAGAGCTGATTATAGAATAGAAAAGTTCTTATTTTCCCCACAAATGTTTGTATCTTCAGAGTAAATGTTGCTCTCAAAGCCATTTCTGTTCTGTGAGATGTTCTGAGTGTCTGAGAGAAGGCTGGTGCCTTTACAGCGTGACCCCGTTTAGTTTAAATCCATCCACACAGACACAGTAGATGGTTAAATCTCTAACACTGAGGAGGAACTAAATATTTTTGCTAACAGGGCTTGTGATATCAAACCCGGTTGCTGCCGTATTTACACACCGCCAAAGAAATCCGACATGCTGAAGGTCTGGTGTTGTTACCATCTTCTGATATACATAATCTCAGTATTTCTATTAAAGATTCTATTATTTAAACTGCAGCACTTCGGTTCCTGATGATGAACACGTGTGGTAGTTCGAACGTAACTAAGCGACGCTCCGGAGAGGTTTCTGTCGGGTTCCCACTGTCCTCCAGGTTCCTTCGTTATGCCTTGGTGATGGATTTCTTTTTGCCCTTCATCTGAATGTTACGACTCGATTCTGAACATGTAGAATAATTACGATTTAAAATCAGAGCAGCCACGACTGGTCTGTCAGTAGATTGGAGGGGCTTAGATTGGATTTCATAGGATTTTACAGGATTTCACGGCGACGACACGGGAGGAGAGAACGTGGATAATTGTTTCTTTTCTTTTGCAGCTTGGAAAATGTGTTGAATTTCAGATCCATTTCAGGAACTGGTGCAGGAACAGCTTGGATTCCGAGCAGGATTTGACCATGGAGACATGTGCTGTGTTTGTGATAAATAAGCAGAGGATTGTTTGTTTACTCTCGGAATGACAAGAGGGACAGGAATGGCCGAGGGAAACAGATGGACAGGGTCTTCAGGGGGCTTCAGGTGCACTTGAGCTGCAAAGCTGTTTCACCTCACCCAGGGCTTTGACGGAGCCAGAGCCTCTTTCTCTCGTGTGCTTGGGTCCCCTGATGGTTGGAAATGAGCTCAGGCAGATCTGACAGGCTGATCGCTGCCTCCTGCCTTGCTGTTATGTCTGAATGGAGGCCTGTGACATTCACTAGAAGCAAATCAGCCTCTTCTTTTACACAAATTACCTCCGGACACCGGGGCTTGTCATGACACCGAGGCGGCTGATGAGGACTACTTGATCTTTGTGGGATAAACTCCACAGTGAGCTTAACCTCCAGCAAAAGATCACTGGATGCTTTTCACCCCACGGTCTATCACCTCTATAGCTCTGCTGCCTGATTTTTTTTTTTAATAGGAAGGTGACCTGTTTGCAGAGGGGAAATATTCAAGCCGTGGGTAAACAAGCCATGCTTAAAAAAAAGCAGATATAATAGAATTTGCAGCGATCGTGTTCGTGATTTCACACAAACAAAGCGAAAGGAAAAAGCTAACGAGTTTGCCTGCAGCGCCTGTAGACAATTATGTTTAAAAAAGAACAAAACTATTCGGATTTTTTTTTGTCCTTGGTCATCCTTTAAATCATCAAAGCTTCCACGTTTTTAACAAAATACCACAATTTCAGAGTACGCTAATTACAGCGCCCGGAACCTGGGATCTCGCAGAATTTCTCATAAACAGGTTTCTTTGACTTCAGATCAAAACATGCGCGGAGGCTGACAGATACGTGTGTGTGCATTTTGTAGAAAAAGAGGACAAAAATAAAAGAAAAACAAATGAAACAATGACTGAAATAAACAGGTTAGTTATGACTCATACTCAGTGGCGGCTAGTGGGAATACTGAACACTGAGTCACTGAAACAGACTGATTCACTGAATCAAAGAAACAGACTGATTCA
>JAOTRN010000017.1:1229534-1239671 GCA_028566695.1 Bagroides melapterus
CGAGCTGTGGAGAGTTTGGGAAAACACACAAAATACACTGCCTTGAAAAACAGTCAGTAATAATAGTAGTTTGTGTGGTGGTGTTACCTTGTGAGAAGATGGTGATGAAATCTACAGTGATGTGAGACCAGGGATGGCTGGGAACAGGCAAGAGATAGGCTAGGGTGACAGGAGAATTCCATTGGTGGACCTGGGAATGCACAGAATTGGGAAGAAAGAGACAGCCAAGGGGCCCACAGTGCAGGTATTCAACTCCTTTATGAACTAATAAGGGGGGGTCAGGTCAATTTAACAGTGGGACCAAGGTGAACAGCCCCTTTAGTCCTTACACATCCACTTTGGAAGATGTACCCCAGGAAGCTGACCAACCTGTCATTGAATTCAGACCTCTTTACATTTACCAACTAGTTCTCTACCAGTTGCTGAAGGACCTGACAAAGGTGGCTGATCTGTTCTGTGGGGGCACAGGAGAAGATGAGGATACCATCAAAATATAAGAAGAAGCAGTTCAGAATGTTTCTGAGTGTGTCATTTACCAGCGTCTCACTCACTACTGTCACATTACTGAAGCTGGAGGGCATTATCGGGTATTCAGCGTGGCCATGGGGCCATTGATAGCTGTTTTCCCACTCATCACCATATCATATACTGACCAGGGGGTATCTGTTTTTGACAGCAGTATTGCTCAAGTGTTGTAATGCTCTTATTGGCCATAAAGAAGAGTCAGTGCTCAGGGAGGAACAAGAGGGTAGAATAATGCCAGCAGTGAGGTAGTAAGTGATATTCTTCACCATGGCCTCTCTCTCAGGGTGGGACAGGTTATAAATCCAGCAGGAGAGCACGGTGGCCCAAGGGAGCACGTCTATGGCACAGATTTGCATGGCGATGAGGTGGCAAGGAGAGGGTCCATTCCTTGTTAAAAACCTTTTCCTGATCCTGCCTCCTGCTTGGGGCACAGAGTTTGGTCATATGAGCCAAGATTTTTTCTATCCAGGGCATTAACATTGATATGGGATTCAACAGGGAAGCAAGCTCAGTGTCCTAAAAGCTGACGCTGGCACTTGTACACCAGCAAAAGCAAGAGTATCAAGAGCTGAGCACAGAACGTGGCACAGAATGACTTGGACTTGGAGACAGAGTAGGGGAAAGTAAGAAGCTGGTGTTCAGCTCACCAGCAGCGCCCTCACTACTGGTGAATACCTCTTTTGCCTAAAGCAGGCTGGTAGCCAGGAAATGGCCCCGTTGGCCACAGTAAATGAACTTGCCTGCCTTCAATCTGTTGGGTGAGTGAGGAGGCAGATGGGAAGCAGGTGAAGAGTGAGGTCAGCTGGATCTCTCCGTGTGCTGCTCTCACATATGCAGTTATCAGTGCGAAGATAACGAAAATAAGTTAGTCGAGGGAATGTAACTCATCTTTAAGGGACAGCTCATCATTTCAAGTCTCAAGTCTCGAGTGAAGACTACGGACTTTTCTCCCTTTACACGGGCCTTGACTCTTGGAGATCATTACTGTCTTAAGTCTCACTGTAGAGTGCTTTATTTCAATACTGACTTCATATTTAGTCTTGTTCTTGTCATAAGGTCCGAATCTAAATCCAATTTCAAGAAATCCATTGAATACAAGAAATTTTTGACTCTTATGACTCATGTCACTGATTAGCGTTGCATTTGTGGATTATTTGGTATTTTAAACAGCTCAGATTGAACACTTTTTGATATATGATTCAAATCTTGTTTTTTTTTTCCGAAACATGGTTTTGTTAAAACCTGGTATATCTTGAAAAACTGAAGGTGTTGTGATTGCACACAAGGCCTTAATGTTCCTAAGAGCGATTGTCAATCATGACTTATTGAACGACTGAGTGAGAGCTTGATCGTTATCACCCCTTCATCTTAAAATAACACCGATTCAATGATAAAACGGCTCCAGCAGGTAAACAGAGATTAAAGTTCAGATGGTCTGATTAGTAATTCACCGTAGCTAATCTCACTCTGTAAAATCCCTTTAAAATAGTCATGCATCAACACTTCACTAACCCCTCCTCCTCAGTACACCCAATCGTTTCTGGTGGGGTAAAATAAATTTGCACACTGCAGTGCAAAGGAAAGCTTTTGACCGAGCGAAGAATGAAATCTGGTGCTAAAATGCGAGTTAATCAGGTATTAATGCATGTAAATGTCAAGTGAAAAATAACCCTACCTTAAAATGTGTTCGTTTTTTTCAAAAAGAAAAAGAAAAAATAAAACAGGAGCAGGTCTCATTATATTACCTGTGCAAATGTCAAGTCCTGCGATGGTGAGACAATACAGCTGGGAAAGAGTGGAGAAAGGATAGAAGTCAAGCTGAAACACTGCAACAGTGAAGGCAGTGCTTATTTTGTGATGTTGTGCATGCCTGGAGAGGATTTGTCCTTTGTTAGTCAGATTTATGTAACTGAGATGGTGAAGGATTCCACTTTTGTGAATAATAATTCTGGTCAGGGAAAAAGACACCACACTGGCATTAGTTTCACCCAAAATTTCACTTGTTTCCATTTTTCTCGTTCGGATTTGAGGGGAAAAAGTGATGGAGGCTACAATCTTCAGACTGTTTGTAATGGGATTATGAATGTAATCTTCTGATTAAACATACTGCACACAGGACATTTACATATCTACATGTTGAACGTATATAAGACTCATTAGTCATTGTCAATATTGAGTTTATAAAGATAAAAAGTAATTAGGAATAACTCCATAAATATACATTGAAGTTAATAAAATAGTGTCCATGTTGATATAAGAACCGCAGCACAGTTGAATTCTGGATCCTAATGGGATTGGATTAGAATTTATATCAACGATCTCATTTTAATAAAGGACACGTTATGGTTTCTATAGTAACAGCTCGTTCGCAGGGTCTCGGATGACGGACGTGCCACAAAAACTGATTAAAAAAGGTTTCCATTTGGAGATGTGTAGTGAACATTAATCAGAGGAGTCTCCAGTGTCGGCGCTTTGTAAACAGTCAGAGGTAAAGCTGTAACTTTCAGTCTACTTTATTTTACAAGATTAAGTTACTTTAAATAATTTTAAAGACAGAGGACATTTGCGTGACGAGAAGAGAGACTGGTGAGGGAATGAGTATTTATTAGCTGCTATAAATGTAATAGAACAGAATGTCATGGATGGCTAGGACCATTTCCTACCTGTACACCAGGGGGAGTTCCAGCAGGGATTTGTTTATGTCTTGCTCCACGTATCTTTGCCCCGCCTGATCCTTATCATCTTCCCCGCCTCCTCACATCTGTCCCATAATTTTCTCTAATTACTTCCCCCATTTATACCAGTTGTCTTGCGTGTATTGTTTGCTGAGTCGTTGTAATCGTGTGCCGCTTTTGTTCCTTTTATCCTGTTTTTATATTGCTAATTTTCTTCCTACTGTTTTCCTGTGTAGGTCTTTTGTCTTTTTTTTAATAAAACCCAAGTCTGTCTGCAACATTCGAGTCTGGATATTGTTTCCAAGGAGGCACCGATTTCCTGACAACTTCAGAGGGATTATTTTAGTGTCCTATTCCATAATTATTCAGATTAACACATTTCCATAGACACATTCGAGCTGTGAGAGCTGCAGTCGTCTATAATGCTCTCTCTTTCTCTCTCTCAGACTGGTTTCAGATTGCTCTTTCTTTCTATCAGTTCTGCAGATAAACAAAAAAGAAAACAAGAAGCTCATTCTACAGTCATTAATTCCCGTAGATGGCACTCTTTCTGGAAGACCTATCTGACAGGTCAAACGCATTGCACTTCAGAAAGTAGGTCCAGCCTGCTCAATTGATCTGGATCTGCCTTTTAGTCTGCTGTGGCCACATTAATATTTCCTGCAGCAAGTGTTTCCACGGCAAAGTAAATACCAAACGTCTGTCTGAAACAGAGAGATGACCTTGGGAAATATCCGTAGCGAGGCGAGGAAGCATTTTGGATGTGTATGGAAGTGTTTCAGATCGTTATCGGCTGTGACAAACCGAGATTAAACGGAAGAAAACGACGACGCCATTGAACTGGCCGGAGATCGATGGCTGATAGGGCCACTGAAGAAGGTTTGAAGAAAGAACATTTTAAATATCTGAATTATTAATGCATAAAACATACAAATGTCATGATAAATGAAAAACACTCGCAATATTGCGGGGATAAATAAAAGAATAAAGGACATACAGTGCTGTAGATGATAAACAGTTGTTTATCACAAAGGTTTGTGTCTTCATCTATAAATTACTTCAATATTTACTCAGAGACAGTTATAGAGCTGGGTTATAAAGCTGATTAAGTGGATTTTCAGATTTTTCCGAGGTATAACCTTCAGAGATGAGGTTTTAGAATGAAGCTAGCATTCAAACTGAGCAATATAAGGGATAGAAAACGCAAAATGAGGAAGGAAAGAGTTTTATTCTTTGTGATTATCAGATAAATCTCTGGTTTTATTTAACACCATGGTTTCGACATTCAGTATCGATCAGATGTAGAATAGCACTTGAACCAGCACATTCTTCATCTCACTGCGATAAAGACGTTACTTAAGGAAACATGCGCTTAATGAAGCCGCTAACGAGAAACTAAACGAGGATCAAGATATCATAATGTTGTGTGCTGAATGTAATCGACTCGATCACACTTTTAACTGCCTGTTTAAAGTTGCTGAATTTAATCAAATAAAGTTTTTGTTCATTTTATTCCATTCGGTTTCCTTTGACGACAACATGCCCCAGTTTGTGGTGCCGTCATTTCAGGTGTGTTTTAGATCAATGAGATTTCAAAGAATATCTAAAGCTTTTTGGTTGTCAGACTTGAAATGGTTACGAAAGGATTCCTAAAGACTAGTCTTTCCATCACTTCCCATTCAGACACAGAAGGACAAGGACGTCCTTTAAAATCTACACCATGTCACGAGTTCCGAGTGACAGCTGGAGATCTGTATCACTGCTA
This sequence comes from Bagroides melapterus, assembly GCA_028566695.1. Lineage (NCBI taxonomy): Eukaryota > Metazoa > Chordata > Actinopteri > Siluriformes > Bagridae > Bagroides > Bagroides melapterus. The sequence continues at coordinate 1,234,500 of JAOTRN010000017.1, forward strand.
TCTGTTTTATTAAAGGAATAATGCTGGAAAAATAAACAAATCAACACAAAGTCAACTTTATATAACCTTTAACTAGCATTATTAACAAAATCTACACCAGCATTTATGGAATATTAGTGATATCAACAAAGCCAAAAACAAGACAATTAAAATCCTTGAACCTTTTCTTCCATCAGTGAGTTTAAATGACGAGAGACATCATGAGTCTTAATTAATCTGCTTGTGCTGCCTAACTGCTGACGGTGGGGGCCAATATTTATTAAATCTGAGGTCAGTTGCTTACCTACTAACTAATCTATAATTAGATCATATTAGTCAGGGGGGAAATAAACATGGTTGATTTTTTTATTTATTTTGTACGTTTATTGATACTAACAATAATCTGTTATTACTGCGTGAGTTTGTTAGGTTGTTACCGTGGTTACTAAAACGTGAATCAAAAGCAAATTCAAATACAAATAAATGCCTCATTCTGTTATTTCATTTGTTGAGTTTTCAATTAAATTCATAATCATGGTTATGTGATGACCAAATCTTAATAAAACACGTAAATTAGTAATTAATTAATATGCTAATTTAGCTGGATTGTTAGTTATGGTTAAAATAAACGTTATCTAATGTGGGCATGAAGTTAAAATATTAACAAACCACAAATAATTCAGACTTGTATGTAACAATTCAGTATAAAATAGTTCAGAGAGATTAATTTATAACAATTACATCAAGTTTTAAGTAATAATTGTTGTAATCGGTGTATTAATGATTTATTTAACGTTTCATTAATAACTACACGATACACAGTCATCCTCACATAAAAGTCTTCCTTCAGATTGTGGGACCTCCTACAATATATGTGTTTTCCTGTCAAATGTTCCAAGTGAACCTTTTAGCAGGCTAGGAACCCTTAATTGTCTAACGAACCTTTAAAGAACCTTTGATTAACAATTTACTCTAAGAACAAAACAAGAACTTTACCAAGAATTCAATGTTAAATGTCTGACAGGTTCTAGATAAGAAGCTTGGAACCATTAAAAAACCCTTAAAGTACCTTTGAAGAACCCTTGAAGAGAATAGTAAGTACTTTATTAAGAATTCAGTGTTAAATGTCTGACAGGTTCTAGATAGAAGTCTCCTCTGGGGAACACTTACATGATTAATTAAATCTTTAAAGAACCCTTGAACAACCTGTACCATGTACTAAGAGCTAAACGTTAGACTTTATCTTTTTTGAGCTGAAACATTAAACCCTTAAAGGGTTCTTTGGTTGTGGTATCTCTTGGGAGAACCCTTGGGAGATTCGGTATATAAAGTGATTCTCATTTAATATCCGCTCTTTTAGGGAAAAAATTTTTTCTTTAATGATTCTTTAATGGTTCGTTAGATAATTACCGTTAAGAGTTATTTCTTCTGAGAGGAAGTCATTGTGTTTTAAGGTTCTACATAATGTTTCAAGAATGTAGTGCTTCTGGAAATGTTTAGGTTAATGAATGATTAGTAAATGGCAGGAACTGGGCTTTCAATTCATTCTCAACAAAAGACAGGGAAGAAAAGAATGAGTCGTAAATGAAGGCTCTGCTCCGTGTACAATATAAAGCTTTATTTTAACACAAACCCAAAACAGCCAATCACACTGAAAGCAAAAGCCTCACAGGTTTGAGGTATTAACAGAGGATTTTCAAAAAATATTGAGTAAATGATTCATAAACAGGAATTTCAGATAAACCAGTGGATCTCAAAGTAGGGTTAATGAAGCTCAGGCAGAGGAAGTGTGAATTCTTTTTGTTGTTACAGAGGTACAAAAAAAATTCACAAGCCATTATTGAAGTTATTAAATTTATTATTGAGTTCTTGTGGGGATTGACTGCTTTGATTGGTTCCTAAATAACTCAAACAAGTCAAGCTGGAAATAATGTGGATTTTACGTATTTGTGTCTAATCTGTGCTGATTGGATCGATGGAATTTATTTAACAGTAAAGATCCTCTTTCCGAGACGATTAGAAATGTTACTAACACTTTCTGTTAAAGGGACTGTACTTTGTGTAGCAGTCATTCCCCTCCAAAAGTATTGGAACAACAAAACCTTTCTTTTAGGTTTGGATTTCCAATTAAAAAGAGCAAAAGTATTAGAACAAATAGCCTACAGATCCCTTCCTTGCAACAATTACTACACTGAGCTTGTGACATCACCAAAAATTCTTCTTTTGTGTTGCTTTTCCAGGCTTGTATTGCAACCTGTTAAAGTATTTATTGTGGTTTCTTTCTTGAGTCTTTACTTCAGGAAGTCAAACCATTGCTCATTTGGGTTCAGATCTGGTGTCTGACTTGTCCAGTCTAAAACCTTCCACCTTTGTTGAGTTTGCAGTGTGTTTTGATGAAGTGATGAACTTCCTCCTGATTCATTCCAATGCATTTTTCTTCTAAATGATCAGACAGACTCCTGAATTCATGCTGCTGCTATTATCATGAGTTCGGAGATGAGTTAGAACGTTCCAGAAGCAGGCTCAATCAATGATGCTACCACTACCATGCTTTACAGATCAGCTCAGTTTGTTTTAGATCATGATCAGATCCATTCTCCTTCCACACTTCAGTGTTCCATCACTTTGGTAGACGTTCATCTTGGTGCCAGATCTTTTGTAGCTCACATCTGTATTTCTGTATAAATTCCAGTCTAGCCTTTTGATTCTCACTGCTGATGAGAGCTTTGCATCTTGTGGTATAGCCTCTATATATATTTCTGCTCTCCAAGTCTTCCCTGTGATCCCTTCACACCTGCCCTGTGGAGGTTGTTGGTGATGTCACTGTTATTTTTGGGTTTTTCTTCACAGCTCTCACAATGTGTCTGTCATCAGCTGCTGTTTTTTCCCCTTGGCTGATCCATTCGGTTCTGGGTGTTAGTACACCAGTGGTTTCTTTCTTTTTCAGGACATTCCAAATTGCTATATTTGCTATGACCATAGTTTGTCCAGAGGTTATGATAGATCTTTTCTCAGCTTAAAAATTGGCTTGCTTTTCTCCTAAATGGCTCTCTGGGCCTTGTGCAATCTTCACAGGTAAAGCCCAGGGATGAAACCAAAAACCATTTCTATATTCAGAGCAATCTATCAAGAAACAAATCACAGTTTCACGTATCGAGGAACGTGATTATATTAAGCAACAAGCGAAGTTCTTGAAGGTGGAAAAATGGATGAACATGGCTTTAATGACGATCTGAATGTGATGTCTGGATGACTGGTTCAGAGCTTCTCCAAAACAGCAGGTCTTGTATGGTGTTCAGGTATACATTGGTTAGAACCTACCAAAAGTCCTCCAAGGAACCAGCAATGAGGTCATGGGCACCACAGATACACAGTTAAGGCAAGCCTGTTTGGTCTGATCCTACAGAAGAGCTATTTAGTGTTTGAGGTTCAAAAACATCTGTAGGATGAGCTGAACAAAGAAAGTCTGATCCATAGCGGCTCCACCTGACAGCTTACATGACTTAAAGAATCTGCTGCTGAAATCTTGGTGCTTGTTGGATACCACAGCACATGTTCAGAGATCTGGTGGAGTCCAGGCCTCAACGGATCAGAGCTGTATTGGTAGCATGAGGAGAAGCTACACAATATTAGGCAGGTTGATACAGGCAGGTGTTTCTTATAGCTGAGCACTGTTTAGATGAGCAGTGAAGCAGGAAAGTGTGTCACTGGATGCAGCTGGATGTAGCTAGCTAACCTTCTCGATCAGTTAAAGGATGGATGGTTTGTTTGATAGTTTTGGTATGGTTCTGATGAGGTGAAGATCAAAAAGAAAAAAGTATTTACAGTCCACCACTAGTGAGGGTACATTAAAGCTGGAGAGGCATGTAATATCTCCGTATCGTTTTGGGTTCCTCTGGGTTCTCCAGTTTCTTCCCACCTCCATAAAACAATTTTACTGTAGAGTTAAGAGTCCCTATAGTGCAGATATTAAGAAATCTTGTTTGGTGTTCGTTGAGGTCAGGGAAGCTAATAAAAGCCAACACACAATTCTGGCCATGTCAAGCAGATGTTTCACTCCACTAATGGGACAGGGTTGTGTGAAAAGATGATGCAAGAACCGAACTTTTTTGGTAAATTTATTATTATGTTGCTTGGAGGAAACACAGCACAGAACACCGACTGTGAGGCGAAGGTGAGGCTTTCAGGCTTTTACAGACAGCGTCAGAGACCTGACCTCAATCCAGGTGAAACTCTGTTAAATCTGTGGTGAGATTGGAAAACAGGTCATTTCCTAAAATATACATGGACTGAAAGAGGATTTGGTTTTGTTTTTTTTTTTGCAGAGGAACAGGACAAAATAAAATCCTCTGCAATGATCTTTCAGCACTTTTACCAGTAAACATTCTTCATTTTTATTCATTAATGTGTGCAGTATTACTTCATGTTCATTAGAGCTCCGGTCTAACATTAATTAAAGTTAATATTTTATCAAATTTAAAGTGATTAATCAATCAGTAGCGTTATGGAAGTAAAGTACATGAATTGACTTTGATGCCCCTATACGGATGAGTTCTCGAATCTGATTGGTCAGAATATGTCCTTAATATCTGCAGACTGTATTTATAATACGATATCATTTCCATGGTAACAGTCCATACACTGGAGTGTGAACGGCGTTTAAAGTTCCATATAATCTAAAACTAGCAATAAATGGATTTATTAAAATGTACGGTGTTGTTTAACTGTAACAGATCCATTGCTGGAGGCAGTTTAGAATCCGTTTGCAGGGTTTATTAAGAAAATATGTAAAATACATCACAAACGATTGAAGCGTCAAGACAGGAAACCGTAGTCTGTGTTCAGGCATCAATCATCAACTGAAACCAACGTTAGAAAAAAAAAAAAAAACGTAACCCAGGAAACAGAGATTAGGTCATGTACATGAAATGAGACAATCAGAACGTCTTGGTACACAGATGAACTGACAATATTTTACAAAGATGGCGGCTGAGAGCACGGGTTAATACACTTTTATTCGTTTAGCACTTTTAACAATGGACATTGTCTTTAAGCAGCTTTACAGAACATAAGAAATATAGTAGAAAATGTTCTAGATGAATATTAGACTTGAACAAGTCTGAGGTGACTGTAGTGAGGAAAAACTCCCTGAGATGGAAGAGGAAGAAACCTTGAGAGGAACCAGACTGAAAA
>JAOTRN010000017.1:1255119-1267323 GCA_028566695.1 Bagroides melapterus
TTCTTCTCCTAAAGAATTTGTGGATCTTAGCTTCTTAATTGCGACATAACTGGAAGCTTCTCTGATAGGAAACACTTTATAAGTGGTAGCTTGAATGGACAGAGTCATAGTGGTGTGAATGAATGGAAATTTTTTGATGGTCTTAATATCTGCACCAACTTTATTGGCTCTAGACCTCACGCAGCAATCTCAATCCTCTCAGGAATAAAACGGTTCCTCAGCGGTTCTTTGGAGAGTTAAGGAGACTTATCTATTCACAGGGATTGTAAGTGGAAAGCACTTTGAAGAGATCCTCCAGAGGAACAAGCTGAAGACTCAATGAATATCAAAATCAGTGCTTTTCTTTCAGATGATGGAGGGATAACAAAAAAAAAAAAAAAAAAAGAATTCATACCCAGCAATCTTTCCACTCTTAGGGACAAAGTGTTCCTCACAGGTTCTTATGGAGAGTTATCAGTTTCCTAAAACAAAAGGAAGATTCCCATCAACTACAGAAACGGACAGAGTGCGGTATAAGATGGAGGGGGGGCAAGGAAAAAAGGAATAATGTGTGAAAATCTCAGGAATAATTTGAGAGTTTAATGATTTCATCCTGAAGGTTGACGAGATACAAGACAAGTGTTTGGAAGAAACAAGATAAAAAAACTGAGCTTAAGTGGACACATTTTAGTTAGTTGTGGATTAAAACTCCTTCAGAAAGAGAAGTATATAAAAAAAAAAAAGAGTGTGAAATAAAAGAACAGTGAATTCTTAAAACAACAACAAAAAAAACCAAACGAACAGATAAGACACAGTTCTCTAATATAATTAAATCTGGAGATAACAGTTAGTGCTTCATCATCAGAAAGTGTTTCACATCCGAGTGTTTAATGCATCCAGGCACGTTCCCAATCCCAACTGGCTAAGACCATCGTAAAACAGAGCACTTGACGGGGCTCCGAGTGCTACTCAAGTTACAGACACATCCACTTTAGTAGAACCCTGAACTGTCCTTTTAAACCACCAATTTATCCTGCACTTTTCCTTTAAATTTTTGCCGTGATGTCTCGGCCTCGTCGGTTTCACACGGCGCTCAGGATTAGATCACTCTGTATAAATACATATCGCTCTATCAAGAACGTTCCCTCGTCACCCGGATAACTTATTTTCCGGCTCACTGAGTAAAAGGAGCGGTGTGTCACGTCAACAGTGTTAGGGTTAAAAGAAAGACTTTTAGGACTCATGCTTTCGGTATTTGGTATACGTTTGCCGGCTACTTTATATATCAAGCCTACATGAAAACGATATTTTTTCCCCCTCCACGTTGATGGATTTTGTTCGCTGCTTGGTGGAGATGATTATAACTAAACGTCGTGGTGGGCGTTTGAAAAAGGACAGCGGTTAAACCTGCGCTAGCGGAACCACAGTTTTTTTCCTGTGATTCGCCAGATTCAGTCGGAGTGCTGCTGGGTAGAATGAATGCTCATGGTTGGTGAAGGCAGAATCCCTGCAGCACTCCATAAAATCCCACCATCAAAATCTAACAAAGGCACAGGAAGGACTTTATTAACCGCTGGGTCAAACGATTCATCCCCTTCCTGCTCACAGACACACCACTCTAAAAAAATAATAAGACCTTTTTTGAAAGCTGCCAGGGGTTGAGAGGTGAGCTGCAGGTGACCGAGGTGTTAAATCTGTACTGTGAAACACTGAAAACTCGGTTCTCCTGAGACAGGTGGCGTTAACTGGTTGTCCTGATACCTCAGAAGACTCAACTCGCTACTCCTAAGTCCTGCAGTAGAACTGAGTAGAAAGCATGAAGAAAAAATGGCGTGAGTGTAAGTTCAGATGGTCTTCATACGTACACCAACACTGGTGGATCTACGCCTGGTCATACCCACCAATCTACACCTTCATGGAGACAAAGGGTTCTTTAGTGGGTTCTTCTGGAAAGTGAAGCCCCCTTAGATTCCTAATGTCTGAAAGCCTCTAACGACATGTCTTTAAAGGTTCCTCTAGAGGAATTCAAGCTTCTACTCAACCACAGAAGACCTCAAGCGAATTTATTTCCAAAAAAAAAAGGAATAATTTGGAATCTTTTCTAGTAATAAAACACCTCTAATAAACAAACACACCAAAATCGATGGATATAATAATCTGTGTGTTTCTGTTGGATGATGGAGAGGTAAAAAAAAAAGAAAACAAAAATTTCACTTCACGTAGCTCATCATCAGACCAGAGATTAGCTACAGGGCTAAAGATGTTATGACAGTAAAGGAAGTGTTCAGCAGGAATTATGTGGAATTTTCCTTTAATTTACCCATAAAATTTTGAAAAAATTGTCAAAAAAAACAAAAAAACAAATGAAAACGAAGGATGTGTGTGTTTTTGTGTATTTCATCTGTTCTGCGTCTCGGCACTAGTTATATAAAGTGGTAATGTGGAACTAAGAAATAAAACAATTTCTTCTATTGGTTTATTTATAGCCACAAACTAACTAAACTAACCAGTTGGTGTTAAAGTCGCATTCCTCACAGGTCCGTTTGTAACCAACTAATTTTATGTAACTTACTAACATTATAAATTTCAGTTACATCATTTTCTTTTGTTTGTTTTTTTTTCTTCTCTTTTTCTGAAGATGCGATATGTCTAGCAGGAAAGCTGCAATCATCACAATGAGACGATGTACAATAAAGTCGTTATAATAGAACCGCAGCTACTAAACACAGCTAAGGCTTTCGTTTCCTAACACGTAAACTCTGGGAAAGGGCTGAATTGTTTCAGCGCCGAAGTGCTTTTAAAAACAGCAACTATTCATTATGTCCTTTTACGAGGCCTTAGACACAGACGTGGAGTCGGTATCATCAGAGTCTCAGACCGAAGACGGGAAAATCGTAAACTGTCTGAGGAATTACACGCAAAAGAATCTTGGAGTCGGTGTGAAATTGTAATTATCAAGTCATTAGATGCTGTAAAGTTGCAGCACTTCTTATTTACATACTGTTTTTTTTTTGTAAAAAAAAAAAAAAGGCTGTAACTTTTATTTATTTATATATATATATATATAATTCTGCATGCATGAGAACCTCCTGACTGTTCTGCTGTTTTATTTTAACTCGAGATCCACTCAGGAAATCTTAATGAAGTCTGCATCGATCTCCGTCTCTGAATATTTATGGAAAAAGAATTTGTGCCAGAATTGCTTCATGATCTATTTATGATGGATTAATCTGGAGTCGTCTTGTGACATATATGTATATATACTGCACACAAAGTCGTACACTTCAAACCGCACAATGACGTTGATGACTTCATTTTATTTTACCTGCAGCTTGTTAATACATGAGGATTTTTATACGAGCTCACTTAATACTTTAAAGGCACATTTTTATACAGTACTTATTCCCCAAATTGGCTGTTGGATGATGATGAAATCCACACGGTGAATGTTGGTGTACGAACCAGAATGAAACATTTTAGCCTGTGATAAAAACCTTAGCCAAAAAGAAACTTTTTTCTTTTTTTTAATCTCAAGTTAAATAGTTTTTTATCCAATTTGAAGATTTTAGTCCAAAATATCAGCCAATGATAAAGACTTTACAAACTAAGTTACTTTTTAGCAGTTAATTTCATTTTAAGTTAAATATTTTGGCCCGAGTTAAAGATCTAGCCAAAAAACTAAGACTTTAGTTTAAAGATTTTAGTTAAAGGTTTCAGCCCAAGTATAAATTTTCCCTAAGTAATAATTTTAATACCAAGATAAACATCGTACCCCACCCAAAAAAAAAAACATTTTAATGTAAGATAATTCCTGAAGTAAAGATTTATCCCAAACAATTTAGCTAGAGTTAAAGATTTAAATTGTAGATAAAAATAATCAGAGAAAAAACTTATCTTAAGTTAAAAAATTTAGCCCCGAATTTTAAGATTTCAACATAAATTTAAAAATTTTACCCATAGATAAAGACTTTATCCTACAACATAAATATTCAACTTGGGCTAAAATCTTTATCTTGATTTTAAAATATAAATTTTTAATATCTGATTAAAATCTTTGATTTGGGAAAAAAGTAAATCTTTAGGTAAATGTTTTGTTCAATTTGTTTATGATTTAGCCTGAAATAAAGATTTTATCCCATGCTAAAGATTTTAGGCTTTGGTAAGGGCATTATCTCAAGAAAAATTCTAAAGAGTATAAAGAAAGCGATTAAGAGAAATATTTGGAATAAACCTGCTAATGGTGTTATAACATGTGCTTATAAACAGGCGTAAGCCCGGAATGTGATAATGATAGATGACAAAATGTTTAATTATCACTGCTTAGAATAATAAAACTGCAGTTACAAATCATCAGACAATTTCAGGTCCTGAATGAAGTTGGATGAATTTTATAATTTTCCTGAAACTGAAATTTTATCGGCCGCCTTTTTGCTTTCTGGGAATTAACTGTAACGTCAGTGTTTCATTGATTATATTTATTAAACAGAAACGAAATCATTTTCAATAACGTTTGATCTACATTTGGACTGTAAACTCTAATTCAACTGAATCACTGCAAAAAATTCAAGTACAAACATCTTAAATATAGGAAAACTATGAACCTTAATTTCAATTATATTCATTCGATTTTGTTTAGAAGGAACCAACACGATCCACTAATACGCCTGAACCTTTCATTCCAAAAGTCTCAACATTAGAAATTATTTTTCAAATCATTTGAACTCAATTAAATGTTTTTTTTAACACAAACTAACAAATACTGATAAATATTAGACACATTCTGCAATATTTAAGATATTTTATTCGATTAGATTTTTGTAGAGCAGAAATGTTGCTAATCTAGAACTTCAACAAAAAAAAAAGATGTCTTAACATGTAGGGGAAAAAAAAAACAATTTCTAGATATTTATTATGCTTGTAATGAGTACAACATCAAATTCTATCTGGATAATCTTAGATTTGATTTGTAATAATCTCCTAATAAGAAATGTATTTATACATCAGGCCATTTTAAGATATTTTCACTTTCTTTGCAGCGTACAGGATTTTTCTCTAAATCAGGATGTTCTTTTTCTACCTGAATTGTGTGAAGAAGTTTTTAAAGTGGAATTTTTAATAATAAAAAAAAAAAGCTAAATAAATAAAGAAGGTTGGGGAAAAAAAGGAAGGTGTGAAAAAGCTCTAAGCTGAAAGACGTCAAAAGGAAATCTTGTGATGTTTTGTTTGTTAGCTTCTCTGGATCGTTTGTGTGATGGTTATCCGGTGAGTAAAAATGAGTCAAAACAGTCTAGAAACTGGTTTTGTACTCAAAAGGTATTGGTTTATGGTCATTGGCCACCTTAACATACATGTGACATGCAGCACAATCAGAATTCTGCACATCGGAAAATACATAAGGTGTGTGAGAGCTAGGGTAGAGGTCAAACTAAACCTAGACACAAGGCTCTACTGAGAATATAAAATTAGTTCTACTTTCTCCAAACACACACACGACTTAGCTTCTATGATATCGTATAACTGTGTTCACACCCTCTGAGTTAAAAAGTTCATGTTTTTCATTACAAACTGCTCATTTTTTTTTTTCGAGTCTATTTGTTCCATAAGAAGTTTTTAGGACAGATATGGCATCTAAACTGAAAGACGACATTGTAAACTATGCCATACTGCATACTTTCTTTTAAAAATGATAACCAGTGACATTTAGATCCACACTTCATATCATATAATATTTCAAATATCATATATCGTACCGTCCGCAATGTTTTTTTTTCCCCCCGCTTCCTGTTTCAAAACAAATTCACATACAGAAACCGACTAAAGCAAAAGCAGGGAGCACGACATGTGATGCATTAAAACATTATCAAAATCCTGTACAACTCATCAGAAGAAGAATTAAAAAAATAAAATAGAACTGAATCTGTTAAAAGTGAAGAGGAACAGACGATCTCCATCAACAGCAACAACAAAAAAAAAACATACAGTGAAATTAAACGGATAAAAAAATGAACACTGGTTTTCTTTTCTGGAGACACACTTTGCCCAGAAAAAAAAAAACAGTCAACAAAAAAACACCCATAATCTGAATAACAGTGAAAAGAAATTGTTTTTTTCCTTTTCAATTCTTTTTTTTTTTTTAGAGAAATCCATCATGAGCATCAGGAAGGGTATCAAATCAACCGCTAATCACGTGATCATACTGTAAATGTAAATTCGACATACTGTAAGTGCATAAAACTGATTTTTACATACATTATATTCACATTATCCAGTTAAATACAGCTCACATTGGTTTTATTTCCATGTTCTGTGGCTCCTAGAAGCAAAGAATAGAATTATAGAATCATTTCTGTCTGTAGTCAATTTCAGTACTGCCAAATTCAAATTTGAAAAAAATTTAAACCTTGTTTTTTATATATATAATTATTTGGGGAATTTAAGTAAATATTCAAATCATAATTTTCAATCAAATACCGGTTTACTGAATATTAATAAATATTCATAAATAATTAAATGATGCTAAAATAAACACATTTAGAATATAACACAACCAATTTCGAGAAATCATTTCGATTTGATTTTAACTAATTTAAAATTAGGAATAATTTCTACAAATAGGTTTGATTCTCTTATATTTGTTTGCATGTATAAAGAAATATCCGATTTGATTCCTTCATTAAAACAAAAGTAAGATCAATTAAATAAATTCAGTGGTTAAAAAAAGAATTGGACATTCGAAATTCTGTTAGAAATTTTCATGAAAGTAAAACATCAGTCTTAGAATTTATTATTGAGTTTTAAACCTATTATTATGTCACGTCATGTTACGTCATCACTGTTGCCTCTTGAACGTACGTAGTTATTTTAGCAACAGCAAAATCAAAGTAAATAAAAAAAATATATAATAAAATTAAATAAAACAAAACGACAATGTTTGGATATTTCAAAATACCCATCATTATTTTTGTTATAAGATTGCGCTAGTTTTTTATGTTACTAAATGATGTTAAAATAAACTAAATAAAAGAATTAAACGGCTGAAATTTTGTCACGTATTTGGGAAACCGACGTGGAGGTAAATATTTATCTGAGCATTTATTTGTTAATTATTATGGCAGATAGAGTAGAGTAGGCAAGCTGATTATGTTTTAAATGTTAGCATAATGTGCTAAAATCACTAAATTATGGCTGTCATTTTGGTCCACATAATTGTCAGTGAAATACTGGAATATGGGAGTACGACACGTCGTCCGTGCTCCAGCGCTTCGCCGAAACGTTTCCCTTCTCAACACGTTCTGATTGTTCTGATTGTGCAAATCTGAGTGGTTTCAAATTAGCCGGATAAATATTATGACCTGAAAGAGTAGAGAGGAGTGTGTGTACGAGAGCCCTCACTTCAGGGCGTCCTCTCAGAAACACAACAACAATAACACACACACACACACACACACACTTCTACTACAGCCTCCCCCCTCACCTCGTACAGTAACTCCCCATCCCCCGCTCCCCTCAGAGCGACACTGGCTAATTCTGAAGCTTTCCAAAAGAGCACAATGGTACTGATTCACAAAGTGGGCAATCAAGAAAAGAAACGAAAATAAACTAAACCAGTGGGAAAGAAAGGGGGCAGAGGAGAAGAAGAGAAGAAATGTAAACCGTACATATTTACACGATGAGAAATTCCATAAACAGAACATAAAAACCACCATCTGAAAAGTACTGAGTACTGATTAAAATAGCTCTCTTTTCACAAAAAAACAAAAAAACAAAAGAGAGGAAAAAAAAAAAAAAAAAAAAAAAGCAAACCGCGTTGCCAGATCGGATCCGGGAATGAGCCGTGTGAGTGCTTCAGTCCAGTTCAGTGCGTATGGCTGTACGTAGCGCTAATAAACACAGAGCAGAGAGCTGAGAGCCAGCACCAGGAAACCGCAGGCCAGCAGAGCTTCTCCTCCTCCAGTGGTCCCATACTGAGCTGTGTTTGGGGCTGTGAATGAGAACACACACACACACACACACACACACACACACACACACCACCCATTACTGATTTTATTCTTCTCCTAGCAGTCAGTTACGCTCTCACTCAATCCCAGTACTGAAACTACACAAACCCTTCATGATAACAACTGTTATTACAGCGTCGTGATGATGCCATAAGTTTACATAATATCTTTTAAACAGTGACATAGTAAGCTATGTAGCGTGACATAGTAAGCTATGTCACAGCATTCTGATATATGGGATGTGGTAGCCTAGTGGTTAGGGTGTTGGGCTACTAATCGGATACTACTAATCCCTGCTCCACCAAGTTACCACTGCTGGGCCCCTGAGCAAGGCCCTTAACCCTTGATTGCTCAGGTGTATAAAAAATGAGATATGACTATATATATATATATATACACTTTATGTGTCATAAGGTTGCTTGTCGTCAACACTAAACATCTGTAATGCCTTACTTATTCCAACCATCACAAGCTGTCCTTTAGAGTGACTTTGGTCTTTATGAAGCTGACATAACACCCAAGTCAAGTGACATTACTTAGCACAGTGTTCATAATGCTACATAGAACCTACACAGAGTACATCAGGTCAGTTACATAATCCAGAAAGTTATTACACACGTACACACACATACACATGTACACACGTACACACAATTTTGTTATTCACACTCTGGCTGTTCTGTTGGAATAAGGCTTTACAACAGCTATGTCTGTTAGATGTCAGGAAGGAGTCATGTAGGTGCTATGACAGCATCAAGTCAGAGAGAAAAGAAAAATATCTGCACAAGTCTGTCACATTGAAGTGTTCATAAGGCTACATAGCACCTACATAAGGCAATCCTGGCAGCAAAAGCTGTCATAAAGCCTTATTCCAGCAGGCATCAATCAATCGTCTGTTAACTGGATGGTAAGACGACATGACAACTGCGTCATGTTACATAAGGTTGTTATGACACTTTTCACACAGAAGGACTTTTGTATCTCAGATGACTAGGAGCTGTTATGCTGTCCCACATGTCATAATATTATGTCACTTGACGTTTGTCAGCTGATGCCTCCTGAAGTAAAGCTTTTAGCAACGGTTATGCTGATGCTAGTTGTCATGAAGGGCTTATGTAGGTGTTATAGCTGTAACCAAGTTTACTGTTTACATTTAACACCTTTAAAGCAAGTGTGTCTCAGAGTGTATGAACATGCCGTGTGGAGTATAGGAACATTCACACACACACACACGCATGCACGCACGCACGCACACACACTCACACACACACACGCCTGAATAGTGGTTCTTCAGAGCAGGTGTGTGAGTGTACAGACATTCGTCTTCACCCGAGGGTTACACACCTCTCTTAATGACAGCCCCTGGCCTAGCTAAGGAGATTAGTGCTGAGTGTGCTCTCGCGCTCTCTCTCTCTCTCTCTCTCTCTCACACACACACACACACACACACACACCCTGGCCTGAGTGTATGCTAATGAAAAGGGGCTCTCCTAAAATGTGATGAGTCTCATAAATTTAGATGGATGAATCTGAGGTCTGAGCGCGCTCCCTGAATGGATGAGGAATATATATATATATATATTTTTTTTTTTCCTCAGCACATCTGAAGACATCATCAAAAGACATGAAAAAAAAAAAACAACAACTCAGGAATGGAAATTTCTGCGCAAAGTTTCCTGTTTGAAATAAAAGCACACCTCCAATTTTTACTTCACAGCCACAGGGCTTTTTACACCTCTTCCATGATGGGGATAAATTACACGTGTTCTTTTACTCAGAGAGGCGAAAGCGCTGGTCCGGAATGGGACACGGACACGGACGTGGATGTGGAGAGCAGCAGAAATGAGTAAGAGGCTGGAAAATGGAGCACACTAGGATGATGTAAGGAAGATGCATGGTCAGGATGGTGAAGAGACGAAGAGCGGAGAGAGGAAATGGCCCTGTGGGCTGCGCCTTCGCTCGGCCTCTATCCACAGTGCCGGATAATGACACACTTTTTTTTTTTTGTGCCAGGCAGTGGGAGTAGAGCTTGTCGCCATGGAAACAGCTCACTTCCTGCGCTGGCCTCTTTGCCGGAGTTAGAAGAGCGTGCGAGGACCCACCGACGGAGAAAAGAACCTTTGCGGCGCCGTGAGCACCTGCTGAGCCGTGCGGACGGTACGAGCGATTCGTCCGTACGTCCGCTTCATCGCTTATCTTTATCGTAGGAGCGTCCCGTCTCATCTGAATCATAAGGAGTGTCGGATATAGGGTTACGGCAGGAACAAATTTTTTTATCCGAGAAGTAATTAAAGGAAGCAGGAATATTACCTGCTCAGTGGCAGCGTGACTGTTGGAGGCTTGTTTAATATCCCACTGGGCCGAAGCCGTTCCCTGTTGTTTTGACGGTGCAGGTTGTTACTGCACTTGCTGTTTTAATTAACTTCAAACCCCCCCCCCCCACACCCACCACACACACACACACACACACAGACAAGACCAGAAAACCAGAGACCGCCATGCTTCTAATTATTCCTCTCTCTAACTATAGTCATCCAGACTGAAGGGAGAAGATTACAGTGACGTCTGCGATGCTCCGGGTTACGGCTCCTGCTGCTTTCACTTGAAATCTTTCTTCAATATGAAAAGAATAAAATAAACAGCGACACGTTCAGTGGATGACTTTCTCATCACGACATATCCTGAAGTGCATCAGTTATTTATTTATTTGCCAACAATGTCAATTTATTAAAGGATGAAACCTCGGCTGTTCGTTTGCATATCGACTGTGACGTCACAACCCGACCTCGTGTAGCTCCGCCCCCTCCTCGGATTAAAAGTTATACATTAATATGAATACTAATACTATTTTATATACGTTTAAACAGAAAAAAATGTAAATCTTTGGTAAAATGTGTTAAACTTGACCCAAAAGGCAATCTCTGAAGACGTTTTGTCGTGCGCTGACCTGCACGCCGCATACAAATAGCCCCATTTCACACTGGGATGCATCAGCTGTAATTTGGGATGATGGCTACAGAGGTGTATAAGCGAGAGAGAAAAGTCAGAGCGGCGCACCGAGAACCTTGTTACGTTCCGGCGGGAGCGATTTAAAGCCTCGTTGTTCTTGAGTGAGCGGACGGACGGACGGACAGACGGACGGACAGATGGAATCGTCCCTTCTCTTGTTTCTGTATTTTGCCGTGCTTGATTTAGCTAGCCACTTAATTCTCTTTCTGCATGGCGGTGTCGCTGGATTAAATGCCGCAGGATGAAAGGAAGGGTCAACAGCCCGTTAATCAGCCAGCGCTCTTTAATCCCACCATTCCTGTTGACTGGCACAAAACTCTTGGCTAAGCTGCTTAATGAATTCTGCTATTCAGTTGGAGGCTTTTCCTTCGTCTGATAGTCGACCAACAGCCTCCTCATAAACAGATCAACACACCCTGTTAGTAAGCTCGGATTTTGCGGATTAATTGGAATATCCCGGTGTATTAAGCCAATTTATTAACACCGGCTTCAATTAGACAGAATTTTAAATAAAGATGTGAAATACACTGAAGCGGTTTGGAGTTCAGTAAGAATTTCACGCTGGTCCTCATTTATTAAGACGGATACAAAAGAATTGATCGGAAAATCGTCCCTAAGAACATTTACACATGAAATTCACAGGAAAATCATTAAAATCCTGTCAGTTGGGAAAAACGTTCGAATGCTACAACTGTTGACGAGTTCCTGCAATTTATTTTACTACTTGATGAACTTAACGAACTTTTACAAAAACATTTTCTCTCACTTTGTATTCAAGACACATGAGACTAACCATTCAACTAGGACAAAAGTAATGGCACCCTGTAAAAGCATGTTGGTGTCTGCGGTAGTCGATGTCGTAGCGTTTAGCTGTCATTTTACTATATTATCAGCTCTCTTTGCTTTTTATGGAGTTTTGTGTGGGCCAAACGTCAGCAGAGACGTGCTCAGTGCTGCGTTATTTTATTAACATACGCACGAGTATGAAGATAAACAGTGAAACTGTGTCACTCTACAGGTCTTTTTATTTCAGTTTGAGAAATCTAGTTTGTTTTAGCGTCGATTAAACTTGTAGAAGATTTAGTGGAAATAGTTTTCCTGAAATTTATTTTTCTGCTAATTAAAAATGAGATGTTTCAGTAACAACGTGTCAAGACGTGTCAGACGATCAGGAGAATGTGACAGGCTGCAGGACAAAACAAAACAAAACAAAACA
>JAOTRN010000017.1:1277976-1288040 GCA_028566695.1 Bagroides melapterus
AATCAAAGAAAAGTTCTGACTAATTGCTTGGCCACTTGTGACTATTCACACAAGCTCACATTTGCTGTAGATGTAAAGAGGAGATGAAACACACCATTTAAGGAAGGTGCTAATCTGCTAGCGTGCCCTCGCTACGCTGACCGTCTCCTTGGACACGCGGGCTTATTAAATGAGGAGTTAAGCTTGATTTTAACTTGCGTGATGTTTCACGCTAGATTTCTAATTAGATTAACGAGCGAGCAGAGATGTTAATGAACGTCCATTAGAGTAGCGTCTCACTACACAAACTCAGCTCATTACACAACATTCTTTTTTCTCTCTTTGTGCTTGAACCCGGTTGGGGGTTGAGACGTTTATTAGTGAAAACTCCGGCGTGCTGTAAGGTGCCGCGTTCTGATTGGCTGAGAATCTCAGAGCTCCTCGCATACAGAACATCAATGAACAAAATTAATTCAGCTGTCGTACTTCATCTTAGCTAATAATTAACTTCATTTCTGTGGTTCAGTGTAACTGAGAGTTTAACAGAAACTGACTTCAAATGGAATTTAAATAGAATTTAACTCAGATAATGGAGTTTAACTTCATGACTGCTTTGACTAAACAAGCAAAACAACAGCACTAGAGCAGCAGGCAGTCTGACTTAATTAATGTAATTTAACTCAATCAGTAGAATTCTATTCAATTAAAGCAATCTGAGCCAATTAACATTAACTCAATTCATGTCATTCTATAGAATTAACATAATGAACTTGAAGCAATTATGCTCAGAAAGTCATTTTTCTCGATTAACGTAATTCTACTTAAGTAAAGTAATTTGATTAGATATCCGTAATTCTACTCAATTAACGGCAATTAACTCAAAGTAATTCTACTCAATTAAAGTAATTTAACTCAATTAATGTACTTCTACTTAACTAAGGTAATTTAATTCTAATTCCATAGTTCTACTCAACTGATACTATTTAACTAGATTGATAATTCTACTTAATTTGAGTAAATTACCCCAATTCTACTCAATTAACTTAATGTAATTTTACTCAACTAATTCAATTTGACTCAATTAACATATTTCAATTCAACAGAATTCTACTGAATAAAAGTTATTTAACTTAATTGCATAATTAATTACATTAAAATAATGTGAATATCTGAACTGATGCAATGCAAATAAACAAAAATAATTTAATTCAATTAACAAACTTGTTAAAGTAACTCAACTGACATACATAATTTAGCTAAATTAATGCAATTCTATTCAACCCTGGTAAATGAACACAATTAACTTAATTCTACTCAACCAAAGTAATTTAACTTAACTACATAATTTGAACTAAATTAAATAATAAAGAACAAAAATCCCTTAACTCAATTAACAATATTTAATTAAACTCAAAGTGATTCAACTCACCTAATTTTTATCTTGTCTGACAATTTAACCAGTTAAACAGTTTAACTGAGCTAAAAACAACTGATGATTTAAAATTTTAATATAATTATTAAATAAATCAATACAATTAAAATCATTTAATTTAACAAAAGTAATTTCACCTGACTGAATGTCAGATAACTCGGCTTTTGTAGTTGAACCCAAACATCACAGTTTAATGTCTAATGAATCTCACCTTGTTGAACTCGACTCACAGAATGAAATTCAGCGTTCATTAAAGTCGAGTGAAGTTTTAAAGTGAATAATTCAATGTAAACATGTTGGGCAGTATGAATTATACTACAACACAGTATTATATTTCCACAAAATTAAAAGCAACTATACATAATTATCAATCTTTAATAAATTAAGAAAGATCAGTAATTGTGTTATAACTGCTGTGGAATAAAAGTGTGTGGATTCATTTCCCAGAACAACACCACACTCAGTGTTTTATTCCTTCCACGACTCCGATTTAGACAGTAGAGAAATCTCAGCAGGAATCAAATTCACAGGAGATGGAAAAATCAGCCCAAATGCCAAACTCTATGTTTCTGTGGATTGCTGCTTAAATGAATCTAGTTTCTGCAACACAACAACAACAACAACAACAACAACAACAACACAACAACAACAGAAACCCCAACGTGAATCAGTTCCCTGACTACTTTACCTGGACTCACAGAAATGAGACTTTCATGGGAGTCGCTGGGTGAGACGTGCTATTCATCTCCAGAATAAACCCGCATCAATCACCCAAATGTCAACAAACAAAGCGAAGGACACACTATCAAAAACTAATCTCATGGCAGACATGTACAACGGATAGAAATAAAGGACATACGGAGTAAATATATCTCTGGAAGAAAAACATTTTAATGCTTCTCTCTCTCTCTCTCACACACACAAATTTGAAGAAAACCTCCTGAAGTAACACTGCGACTAAAATCATATCGGTTTCTTCAATAACGTGACACGGAGGCAAAGTATAAACGACATCACACGTATCCCAGCGTGCATTTCTTTCCGGTCAACTAGCTAGCTAGATATGTCTGAGGCGAAACATTTATCGCTAATATGTTTCTCTTGTCTCCATGTAGATGATTGAACGTCTTCCTCACGTCTCACTCCACAGTGGTGTTAATAAGAAGCTCAGATGAAAGCAGACTCTCAAGAATTTGTTGTATTTCATCAATATTTCTACAACACTAGAGGTGATATATTCATAGAAAAGATAAAAAAAGTTCTTTTATTTCCACACAAATGTTTGTATCTTCAGAGTAAATGTTGATCTCAAACCCATCTCTGCTCTCTGAGATCCCCAGCTTCTCTTTATCCTGAATTCATCCTCATCTTTGTCCTGAATATGTTAATATAAAACTTCAAGTTAGTTCCAGCTTCACCTCTGGCACTGACACTGGAGACTCCTTCCATAACTGTTAAATAAACCCAATCCTGCTTACAGAAAACTTCACCACATCAACAATTACACACTTTTAAATCCATTTATTATTATTATTATTATTATTATTATTATTATTATTATTATTATTATTTTTATTTTTATTGGTGCTTCCTCTAAACCAGTCCCTGTGAATAAACACTAACATTTTCCATATATTGAGTAATTAACGCAAACTAATCAAGACTCCAGAATTCAACAGTGCTGTGATGTAATTAATAAACTTTAACCGTTTCGGAGCCACCGCAGCCATCCAAACCTTTGGTTGTTAAATAAAGTGGACGTTTCCTCCTCTGTTTCAGATCTGGGCTAATATTAAATGTTAAGAAGGTATGATGTTAAAGTGAAGCTAGTCGCCAAATCGAGGTAATTCTCGGTATGCGCTTCCCTATACGATGCATGCAGAGAGTTTCTGGCTGCATACAACATCGCACTTTCAAAGAGGATGAGATTAAAAGGCGTAGCGGCAAGGCGAGGATTCAATTATTCACTAAAGCTGCCAGAATATGTTCTTGTTAAGAGGATCGCTCTTAGGCTTCAGTACTTTATCAGCAGGAGAAACTGGGTAGAAATGTAATTTTTCTCAAAAAAAGTTACCGGGTCACAATTTGATGAAATATTCTGTGATTCTTGGTTTAATAAAAACGAACAGTCCACAGTCGTGTTTTCTGGGAACAGAATCCGACGTGTTAAGACGAGAGCTTGCAGGTCCACGCCCTTCCACCCACAAGCTTCCTTAATCATCATCCCCCCACACCGAGAGCAAACGAAGAGCTCAAAGAGGCTTTGTAAAGACTTGAACATCATCCTGTAGCATCAGAGGAGCCTGGGCGATGGAGGATGTTCCGCCTGTGGGCGCGTCCTGCAGGGCTTGCCTCTTCATTTCAAATCATTTACAGCACAGAGGAGGTGAGACCCGGGAGGAGGCCAGATTAAAGAGACGATTAGCTCCGTCCTGGTGAGAAGATGGAGGGATTGTGACGATGACTGATGGAGGATCAGAGAAACAAAGAGTAAAGAAAGGTTGGTAAATATAACGGAGGCGTTAAAGCAGATGGTGTCTAGTTGTAGTCGTGACAACCAACAACGAGACAGAAGAAGCCCCGTTTAGCGATGCTAACATTAGCTTATTAACACACGTCAAAAGGCTAATAGATTAATCTAAGAATAGTGTAACAACAAACCTATTAAAGGTCATGACTGCTCTAAGCAACCAATCACTAATCACTACTGCTCCAAGCAACCAATCACTAATCACTACTGCTTCTAGTTACCAATCACTTATCACTACTGCCTCTAGATACCAATAACTAATCACTACTGCTCCTAGTTACCAATAACTAATCACTTCTGCTCCAAGCAACCAATCACTAATCAATACTGCTCTGAGCAACCAATAACTAATCACTACTACTCCTAGTTACCAATAACTAATCACTACTACTCCTAGTTACCAATAACTAATCACTACTGCTCCTAGTTACCAATAACTAATCACTACTATTTCTACTTACCAATAACTAATCACTACTGCTCCTAGTTACCAATAACTAATCATTCTACACCAAGCAACCAATCACTAATTGATACTGCTCCTAGTAACCAATCATTAATCACTTCTGCTCCTAGCAACCAATAACTGATCACTATCATATTACTGATTTTCACCATTATTCCTCACAACCCATCACTAATCACCAAAATCACATACATTTCGTCCAATCAAAGAACTTTTCAGTGTTCAGTTCAGTGTTCAGTGAACTTTTCAAAATTTTCAGTGTTGTGCAAAAAAAATGACAAAATTCCAAACTCAAACAGAAAACATTTTTAATTCTTAACATTTTGTCTGAATGTTTCACTTCAGAGTTTTGTGACTTATTACTGAAGAAGCTCCGTCGTGTCGCTAATAAAACCCGAGACGGAACCGAGAACCTGGTTAAACAGTCGCGGGTCGTTCGATGGTCCGGAAAAACGGTGACATTTCTGAAATGTCATGATCTTTTCTAAACGTTATTTTCAACCCTGTAGGTTTTTAATGATCGCTTGTAACATTAACGACTTCACTCAGAAGAAAAAACGTATACGATAACCGTAATAACCACGTTCGTGTGATCGGAGCTGGTGATGAGTCATGAGCCGAAGGAGCAGCTGTTTAGACGGCAGAAAAGGAGAGAAGGCAGGAAGGTAACAGACGAGTGTCGGAGGTCAGCACATGGCCAGAGTAGTGCAGCACTTTTCCTTCATGGGGATCAGGGATAATTGGATGCCAGAATAAGAAACAGCTCAGCCACGCTCCGCTGGACCTGAGTGTATATTCCACTCCAGTGTACAGCCTAATGACAGAAATCAAGCTGCCTAAACCTGGAAGGTAGAACCAGGGAGAATATTTTTATTAAAAACGAAGTGAGAACAAATTGCTGGGTGTTAATGCGGAGAAAGGAACCCCCCCCCCCCACCGCTCTCTCTTCTTTAGCGTGTTTAATAAACACATGCTGACTATATCGACTCTGGAAGGGTTTCGTGCATATTATCATTAAGTAGCATCACACCGCTTCAATTTATTTATTTTTGTGAGAGCAAACAAACAGCCGTCTCACCAGAAGACATGCGAGCATTTTATTTTCAGTCATGAAATTCTGCAAAATTCCACTTTTGTCATTGTCTTCAGCCAGTCGAAGAGCTTCAACAAGCAGAACTTCCTCTATTACATTACAGCATTTAGCAGACGACTTCATCCAGAGCGTTTTTATACAACTGAGCAATTAAGGGTTAAGGGCCTTGCTCAGGGGCCCGGCACTGTCCGCTTAGTGGACCTGGGATTCAAACTGGGATCCAACTATTGCCTTATTTTCTAAAATTTCTGCAAATTGATCTAAAATTTTCAATATTTTTTTTTTTACACAACAACAAAATTACAATCTGAAATATAAAACCTTTTTAAAAATGAATATTTTCTCTAAAAGTCTGCAGCTGATTTGATATTATTAATAAAACCTGAGACCCGAGAATCTTTTAATATTTTTTCATGCAATAGTTTCATTTTGTTTTTATTTCCGAGCTGAAGAGTTTTCTACTACAGGAATAAATCTTCACCTTAAATGTCTAGATTAGCTTCTAATACCTGATTCGAACCTGTAGAACACGCTGTAATAAATTAGCACTTGGCTGTTTTGCTTCCTATTTATTTATCAGCCTTTTGATTAGCTTTTTTTTTCTTCCCACTCTAATGGCCCAGCTTCTAATAGCTGCTTTCTTTGAGCTACAAGACAAAGCACGCTGCATGTTTCCTTTGTTTTTTCTTATATATATATATGTATGTAGGTGTACTTTAACCGGAAAGCCAATTACGGGGCTCACAACTTACAGCGGCGCCACAAAAGTAAGAAACGGCAAGAATGCGGTTTGCTTGGAGGTTCTGTAATCACAACACTGTCCAAGTCCAAGTTTAAATCCGAGGTCATTGTTCACGTAGCTGAAGCTTTTACCCAAAACGACGTAGAATGGAGAAAATGATGTGTCTTGCTGAGGACTGCAACAGAGGCAGTAACAGAAACACAAAACCTTCATCACTGAGCCATTACACTCTTATTGTTCCTCTTCACTGCAGTTTATTGGCTAAATAACTTAAAAAATATATATATATCATCATCACGCCGTATTTACCTCTCATAGGTATTGCATCATGGGTAATTTCTGTCACGTGACTCATTACTTACAGGAACGTTTTTAATGAATATATATGAATAAGTGGAACTGGAATAACTGGAATTCGTTACATGAAGGAGTGCAAACGAATCAACACTCCCCGACCAATCAGAATCCAGACATCGAGCGCTCTCCGGTATAATGTTTTCTAGTGCACCAGATAACGATCTGTTATTTAAAATAATACGGAAATGTTAAA
This sequence comes from Bagroides melapterus, assembly GCA_028566695.1. Lineage (NCBI taxonomy): Eukaryota > Metazoa > Chordata > Actinopteri > Siluriformes > Bagridae > Bagroides > Bagroides melapterus. The sequence goes on from JAOTRN010000017.1 coordinate 1,284,769, forward strand.
GAACGCGTTAACGTTTTTGTTTTCAGCGTTTTAGAGTTACCATGAAACCTGATACTAAGACAGTCGAGTGCTATAGATTGCAGCCAAGACCCAAGATATTACCAATGAAATGTGGATGTAATCTGTAAAAAAGACAGAAAATCTAAGAGAAAAATCAACAGTTTTCATTACCGCTTCAGCTTCTGGACCTGATCTTAAGGCAGTCTGTGATATCTGGCAGAGGTAATATCGATAAAATGACTCCTAAGGGCATCTAAAAGGCGTTGAGATGAAATAAAGGAAGTCAGACGCACTTCTAAAGACAAAGCGTGGACGTGCCAGTTATTGGCGAATATTTCTGGAACGTGGGGGTGCACATTTTCGATTGCTTCAAACAAAACAATAAAAGAGCCTTTGTGAAACCTTTGTTCAAGGGTGCACAAACTTTTGCACCGAGTCGTGATGGTTTGAACGGTTCCTTGCCATGCAGCACTGCGCTCCGATCCTCTGAACCTCTTCTGCAAATATGCTGAAAATGCTGAAGTTGGCAGCAAACGGCTTCCACCCAGAGACAACAAAAGCCTGGCTGCCGCGGCAACCCGATGGCGAGTCTGATCTAATTTCTTAGCCATCAGTTAAAAAGTGCTAGTTTTTGTAAAACGTGAGATCTTCATCCAAGTAGCTGAGCAGCAGCAGCAACAGCAGTGAACCGTCCTGATTCGAACGTCAATGCACGGATCCGCGATTGAAGCCCACATCAATGACTCGCTTTCTGAGGAAAACAAGACGCTCGGGTCGTTGACACCAGAATTCGTTTTCAAAGCCACCCAGCTGTCAATCACGAGATCCGTGTGATGGGAGGATTTGTGATTCCGCACAGCGTCACGTCACGTCTCGCGCTCTAGTCTGCTCTCGGCTTCCACGGTCCGATCGACTTCTCTCCGTTATACCGAAATGAAATGATAAACATTATGAGAAATCTGACCCCCCCACTCCCCCCTCCTCCTTCCCCCTTCCAGCCATGACTTCTCCTTCTTCTTCCCGAAGTAGAGCTCCACCGTTTCACCTCATCCATATGAAACAGTGCTGCAAACCAACTCACTAATGATATTCCCTCTTTGCAAAAACCATTTAAAGGCAATCTCATTTGCATTTTAAATTCGCCGACTATCATTTGCATTCATGCACTGTACTCCTGGATCCGAATAGCAGAGAGAAAAAAAAAAAAGAGTTAAAACAACGTTCGAGAGATAGCGCACATGGCTGAGCCGGTTGCTTTGATCATGTACTCGGGTAATATACATAATTATGTATGGTTATATATGGAGTGGGGAAAGGTAATGCCGGAAATGGGACGGAATTGAGACTGACAAGATAAAAGCGTTGGCGAGATCAAGAGTGCAGATGATGAGAGGGGGGAGGAGGGAGTTAACGGAGAAGTGAACGACAAGACGGGACCCTGTCAAAACGAGCAAAGCCATGCAGCATCCCACTGAAGGTTTGCAACAGAGACTCCTAACGAGGAATCAGTATAACATCTACTTCTCCATCGCTTCAGGACGAACTCCTCCTGAGATCCCAGTGATCTTGTCCCCTTCTTCTGTCTGATCCAGCCCTTCAGCTTGGGGTTCGCTCGCTGCTGCTGATGACTGTCCACATGACCACCCTGGAGATACATGAGACCACTGTAGATGGTAGAGTTTAGAAACCTTTGGACTTCTGCACTCAAGTCATCAGTTCTTCATAACTTCATCGACTTCATCAAGCTTTAAAACAAGCTTCCGAATCCAAAATAACTAACGGCGCTAGATAACGAATGTTATTTCGAATAAATTTGCTAACGCTCTAGAAAATGTGCATGAATAAACACGTTATGACCTGTATTTAAACCAGAGCCGATTTCAGTTCCGGTGAATATTCAGGCTCGTACTCCAGTCAAAGTGATCTCGATCCTTCCCGACTAACATACTGCCGAATGCAGCAGGGAAAAAAAAAGCACGATGATGATATCTGCACTAGCGAGATATTTTATGATGCAGGTGCAACATACAAAACATTTTAGTCTCCATTATAGCGCAGCGGGATTTGGAAGCCCCCCAGGCCCAAACAAAGGAACGGTGATTGGGATTGGGAGCGATGTTCACACTGAGGGTTGAGGGGAATGTGAGCATGGTGTTTAATGGACAGCAAAGAGAACCAGCCCTGGAGTGTGAGAGAGAGAGAGAGAGAGAGAGAGAGAATATAGGAGAGAAGGAAAGGCTCTGATGATACAGCACAGGACAGGAGCACTGGGTAGGATGAATGAAGCTTTGCTGTTTCCTGTCTGTAAAAATACAAGACACGTCGGAGGACACGTAGCGCTCGAGGCTAAAGATTAATCTGCAGAGGAGGATTTTGGGGCTGGGTGTTAGGTTTGGGGTCACGAAAAATGCTTTCAGTTTTTAGAGAAAAAGCTGAGCCGCCGTGGTGGTCAGTGTGGTTCCTCCTGCATGAGCGAGGAGCTTCTGAGGCCATCGGTCTTGAGTTCACGACTCACGATCCATGTAATCTCCCAAGAAAGACTTCAAACTTCAGCAGAAATTCTGGAAAGGTTTGTCAATAATCACCTTCAACAAGCAGCTACTTTCAGATCACATAACCCTAATTTTTCTCCAAATATTCTCACAAACAAAACTCAAACAAACATATCCAAGAAGCGCCCACTTCCACAAATAATAAAAAAAAAACTGCCAGACGACCAAACACCGAAGCCATTTGTCAGATAATCTCATTTCCTCACCGCTAAGTTCTTCACACAGAACTTTAATAACAACAAGCTCACTGTTTCCTAGTTGTTTCAAAGTTTGTTTGGAGGAGAGCCAGTCATCTCTCAGTTAACCCTCAAGAGCTGCAAGCTCGTGGCCTGATAACGTGTCTGTGGCTGGAGCAACTGTTGCTGTATGAACAAGTCAAGTTATTGTTAGAACAGACAATCTGGATCATTTCCTTCTACTTCAGTCATAGCTAATCGAACTGGTGGCTGGAATTTGATGCAAAAAAAAACACTTCAGTGTGATTATTTGTCTTTGCTGAATAAATCTGAATAGCTACCTCATGGATCCTTGTTCTGTTCGCAAAAACATTCAAACACAATCAACAAAGTTAGCCACGTTTTCCAGCTTAGCTCTTATTACTGAGAACTGTAGTCAGAATGTAAGATGAATTCACCAAGGTCTCCTAGAAGAATCGGCCTCAGGTAGCGAGTCTGTGTGGTCTAGGGTGCTGGATTTAGGCTTTATTCTCTTTGGAGGCAT
>JAOTRN010000017.1:1290468-1300688 GCA_028566695.1 Bagroides melapterus
GTAGTTCATTCACCCAAAAGAGAGAAAGACGGAAAGAGTGAGAGAGAGAGAGAGAGAGAGAGAGAGAGAGAGAGAGAAAGAGAGAGAGAGAGAGAGAAAGAGAAAAGGAGAGGGAGTGAAAGAGTGAGACAGAGACAGAGAGAGAGAGAGAGAGAGAGAGAGAGAGAAAGAGAAAAGGAGAGGGAGTGAAAGAGTGAGACAGAGACAGAGAGAGAAAGAAAAGGAGAGGGAGTGAAAGAGCAAGACAGCGAGCAAAAGACTGAGATAGAGAAAGAGACACATAGCAAGAGAGAAGAGAGAGACAATGAGCAAAAGAGAGCGAGAGATAGAGTGAAAGAGAGTCAGAGAGAGAGAGAGAGAGAGAGCGAGTGTAAGAATTAAATATATATATATATATATACACTGTAAATGTGTGTAACTGTTATGTCTTTTTGAATATGTATTTTCCCCCTGTTTGTTTTGCTCTTTCTTTCTGTTGTTGTTGTTGTTGTTGTTGTTGTTGTTGTTCAATATGTCTGTAATGATGACATCTGCACATACAGTATGTATAATACTCATAAAACTTGTTTATAACTTTATATAACTTTGCTTTGGCAACAGTGTGATTTTACATTCATGCCAATAAAGTACTACTGAACTGAACAGAAAGAGAGAGAGAGAGAGAGAGAGAGAGAGAGAGAGAGAGTATGAGACTGAGACAGAGACAGAGAGAGAAAAAAAGAAAGAAAGAGAGAGACAGACAGACAGAGAGTGAGCGAGAGAAAAGGAGAGAGAGTGAAAGAATGAGACCGAGAGCAAAAGACTGGGAGAGCGAGAGACTGAGATAGAGAGAGAGTGAGAGACCAAAGGCAAGAGCAAAGACAGAGAGATAGAGAGAGAGAGAGAGAGAGAGGGACAGAGAAGGAGAGAGAGAGAGATGGAGAGAGAGAGAGAGAGAGAGAGAGAAGGAGAGAGGGAGTATTGTTCTGAGAATAGCATTAAGACCACAGAGCTCATAACAGAAGAATGTTCCAGAACACAAAGACATTTGAAAGGTGAATATTAACGATGTTAAAATCTGAACATTTCGTCAGAACAAAACCAGTTATTAGATTCTACACACTGAACTGATTAATTAGTCATCAGCGCTGTGATGGTGCTGCTTAAAACAGACAGCTTTATAAAAGTGTAAAATAACTCCACAACTCTCTACAGGCATTTCACTTATACACACTACATTAGGCCTTCATAACACATTCATAAACATGTCCTAAAGCTTTTATACTGCAATCTGTTTTGTCATTTTTTATTAAATTAAACCGAGACATGCCATCTGTTAAGATTATAGGTCCTTATTTACTTAAAACATGGATGCCTTCATAGCACATTCATAAGCACTAAATAAATCTTTTATAAAGACTTGTATTTTTATGAAAGATTAGAGAAAATATGTTGATCATTGGGGCTGTCTGCCATTTTCTTAAATCCTGAATCTATAGGCTAAATTTGACAAAGTCTTCATAACATGTTCATAAGCAATGCATGAATTTTTTAGAAAGCAATTTGGATTTCTTTTATATAGAAGACAAATGAACAGGATCTATCTGCATTAAGTCCACTCTGCTTCAGGGTACAATTCTATTTAAAATTTGGACCATAATTTAACACTGTAGATTGGATCTTTATAACATGTTCATAAGCACTGTATGCAGCTTCTTTAAAGCAATTTGTCTGGGCTTTATATAAAAAAATAATAATAAAGGCACCAAGCATGGTTAAGGTTCATCTGCTCAACCCTGAAACACAAGAGTGAAATCTACACAGTATGACTTCATAACATGTTCATAAGCACTGCATAAATCTTTCATAAAGAAATGATGCTCATTTTGATGTGAAATATGAGTCTATTTACAGATGAAAACCATGAGACATAAGACTAAATATTACACACTACATTGGGCCTACATTCATAAGAACTTCATGAATCTTTCATAAAGCAGAGTCTTTATGTGATAGTCAAGTCTATTTAAGGATACCCAATAAATATGAAAATGAGTCATAAGACTTGAATTTTACATACTACATTGGGCCTTCATGAGATATTCATAAGCACTGAATAAATCTTTCATAAATCATTGTGGCTTTTCTTTATATAAAAGATGAGTCTATTTGAGTGTAACTTTAATTAGAAAATACATCACGAAACATAACTGTACACACTGTATTGGGCCTTCATAACACACTCATAAGCACTGTATTGGGCCTTCATAACACATTCATAAGTACTGAATAAATCTTTCATATGTCATTGTGGCTCATCTTAATATGAAAGACAAGTCTATTTTAATGTACCTATTTACTCAGAAAATGCATAAAGAGACTTAACTATGTACATTACATCGGGCCTTCATAAGACTTCATAAGCAGTGAATAAATTTTCATAAATCATCGTGGCTCATCTTTACATGAAAGACGAGTCTATTTGAGCGTGCCTGTTTACTCGGAGAATACGTCACAAGACTTAACTGTACATACTGCATTGGGCCTTCATAAGACACTCATAAGCACTGAATAAATTGCTGCGGTTTAAGTGGAATCAGAGGTAAAGGAACTCTTGCTTCATCACACCAATTAAATGAGGATTATTATCTGTAACAGAGTTACACATGACTCATAACTTACAGAAAAACAAAAATCCTTCATAACACCTCTGTATTCATGTCCTGTAAAGTCAGAGGTGTGAGAACGAGCGATAAACGCTGCAGATACGTCCAAATAAAGTGTGAATGTTTTTTAAGTGTAAAAAAAAATATATATATACTCCATGGAGTCAAAAGTCTAACAGGATCAGTGTCGAACGAAGCAGAAATAAAGCTACCTTTCACCCGACAGCTCAGACTCACGTGAAGACGTTCAGCAGCTTCTCCACCCACAGGGAAGAAGACTAGACCAGGCTAAGCTAACAGTAACAGCAGTAAGATTTTCATGGTGCTGGTGATCGTTTGGCTGCCTGCGTTCATTAAACGGATGAAAGAGAATCTCTGTCTCTTTATATCCACTCATAAACATTTGCTTATTGCAATATCAGAGCAGCATATTGTGTTGTTTTTCAGCGCTGGTAATGCGATTCGGTGTCTTATTGAGTAAATGTGAGTGGTATGCGCATCAGCATGTTAATGCTTTTGCCCTCTAACCAACGCCACAGGAGTAATCAAAGTCAAGGTGAAAAAAAAAAAAACGAGTGAAACAAACGAACGTACAGGAGAGATGGACTATCGCATACTGTCTGTCCTGTTGTAGAAAATATTAGAAACAAACAACCTAATTATGATCACATTTTTATTCAAAACAAGCACATGTCCATGGGCAATAGCTCTCTCTCTCTCTCTCTCTCTCTGTTTGGTCTGAAAGGCAGTGGATTTGCAATGATAATCAGTATTCATGTGCCACGCACGCCTGGCATATGTGCCACCATATGTCTGAAATCTCCTAAAAAAAAAAAAAAAAAAAGGTTTTATATTTACACGGCTCACAAAGGACACGGTTCCATCCGGTCTGTCAGGTGAGTCGGAACATCGGCTCGTCCTTGATTTGGCCAGCTACAGCACCGGCATCTGGGTAATCGCCCATACCGTTAGCCAAATATATTATAAAGAGGCACGGAAAATAATGTCAGGTTAATAACATCCAGTTAATTGCTCACGGAGATGGTGAATAAGACACAGCGGGATAGAATACCGACGCTAAAGCTTGGCACTTTAATGTGATTAAGCCCTGGAACTAAGCTCGTTTATAAGGGTGAAGAATAGGAGAAATAGGGACACAATTAGAAGTGGACAAGATGCTCTGTTCTTACTGCTGAATATATATTTATATAGTCCATTTTTTCATTTAATTACCAATACCAAAAGAAAAAAGCAATTCAAGGAACAAGACTAATACATAGAAAAGATAAAACCTGGAAGAAGAAGTAAAAAAAGGACAAAAGAACCAAATAATACAAAAAAGGATTTAAAAAAAGGCTACAAGAGGCCAAGAAAAACAAGACTAACACATATAACAAAATATAAACGGCAACAAGCAAGCAAAGGTTGAAAAAAAAAAAAAAACTGAATCAAATAGCACAAAAAAACACACACAAAGGCGAAAAGAGGCTAACAAACGCAAGAATAACATTTTTTAAAAAGTGCATATATGCTGTTGAAGGTAAATATGCAAGATTTTACTGAAAAAAACAAAAACAAAAAAAACCTGGATTGAATGAAATAAAAAATAGGAATAATTGCAGAAAAAACAGTTGATAAATGAATAAAATAAAGATAAAAATTACAAAGCTGCACAAGTTATTTATTTATTTATTTTAAATAAATAAAGCAACAACAGCCACCACAAGAAAAAAAAACATAAAAAAAATCAAATAAAATCCTACTGTAAATGTAAAATTAAAACAAAGCATGGATAAATTAAAAAAAGGAAATAAAATCCATGCAGAACTAAATACATCAAAAAAGACTTTAAAAAGAGTTCCAATGAAAAATATTTTTGACTAGTAAAAGAAATGTGATTATATAATAATAACAATAATAATAATGTAAAATAAAGTCTACAAGTTGTAAATAAAAATGTAAACGTAAAAAAAACAACATGAGGCATACTTTGAGAAGGATGTTCACTAAATCTACTCATTTCTTCAGAATAAAAGTAAACTATAAGCAGCACTAATAATTAAAAAAAAGAAGAAAAAACAAGATCAGAGAGAAGTGCGTTGTCCTGCTAACCGAATACAGATGTAAGCCTCATCAGTAAATAATTATCAGTTATGCAAAAAAAGAAGAAAAAGAGCTGATGAGCTCTTTATAATTAAACAGTCATGATTATTCAGTAAAAGATGCAGACCGCACTGGATAATTATGCCATGTCGAGAGATTTCTCTGCCCAGAACCTCCAGGGTGGAACATACCATAAATAACAACTGCACTATGACAGGAGCGCTGTATATCAAACACAACATTCAGGAAAATAACCCACTCCACTTAAGGTCATAGAGCTACACAACAGCTACATAAGCCCCTTCAGACAAATGGATAAACATTATAAACTCTCATTGCGGCTGGAGTCAGATGTCATAGATGATACAAAGCGTATTCTTAATTAAGTTCGTTTGACATAAATAAATCAAGAATGTGTTATAACGCTACATTACAACGTCATATCAGCAGACTTTGTTGTGCTTTGCTTTGGTATATCAATCATGTATGGGCAATGATGTGACATCATCAGTCTGCAACCTATGGCACTTTGCAAGCTGATTTCATTGAAAAGTTCTAAGAAGTGACATAAACCTTCATGAACACACTACTTAAGGACTGCCAAGATCACAAACTGCTTATAACATAACACCTGAGTTCATGTAGTTAATTCTGTTGACATTAGGTCCTTGTGACACTTTCTGGGTGTTATCATTAGAAAGTCCTGACCACTGACAATCTTATATCAATAAAAATCCTACATAGCGCCATTACTACATAATGTGTCACAGATGTGAGACACATAAGTCAGATTGCATAGGTTGACATAAGGATGTTATAACATTTTCCAGGGCTGATATCATTAGAAAGTCATGACAACTGACATTACCTTATTTTAATTAAAATGCAGAGCCACAAAACTACATAATATGGCATAGAGTTTGAAGTCAAGTTTACATAACACCTCAGTTTATAGTTTTATGTTTTCCTCTATAAGGTTGTTATGACACTTTTCAGGCTGATAGAAAGTCTGACATACTAGGATGAATATATGCGAGAAATCTCACGAAGAATGATTTTGTCATAACATCAGTTAGAGTCATAACATCCCTAGAGTCAGGTTATGTCAGGTTGTATTAAAAGCTTATAATACATAATATCAGGTTATTTCATTTTTGTTATGACTTACATCAACCTGACATTAGAATTCATGAACATAATCTTTATGAGAGCTCATATACTGTATATATGTTTATGTAATTTTATGTCAGATGACATGAATTGCTTATGCAGCTCTTATGAACACTAGCCTTAAATTAAGTGTTATACATGAAATAACTCATCAAAAGGTGGTCCATGGTACAATACCTGGCTTTCATACCTGCTCTCTTTTAGTCAGTGCTGTTATTTGTGCCACTGCATATGTTTTATATATAAAAAAGAAAATCTGGCAGGTGCTGGATCTCGAGCCGAGGTTCTCAGTAGAGTCCTCGGGGGAACCACAGTCTTGCCATGTTCTAGTTCCTGACACGTGTGAGCCTGATGATCATAATCCTGCAGTATTTATTACCTGACTCAGGTGTGTTTGGAGCTGAGACAGAATATAAAATATGGCCTGATCCCAGAGGAAAGGACAGAGGAGTTCTGTTCTAGATTAAAGGCATCGAGGAGGAATGCGAGTGTATCTGTCATCTCACTCCACATGCAGAACATCGTGGAGTCATTTTTATTACCAAGACTCGTTTCTTTCTGTGTAGCTTTCAGCAGAATGAAGGGAGAAAGAGGAAGAAAAAAATAAAAAAAAACTTAAATCAGTTCACACACAGATGAGTATCTGATCCAAAAATAGCTCACGGCTCTGTTTTATTGCAAAGTGTCATTTAAATGAAGTTCATGAAGCTTCTTACTCTTGTTACTCCTACACTCTTTATACTCTACTGCAAAATATTTGAAATTGGGAATTTAATATAACTGCACAACCAAACGATGGATGTCTTTAGCTTCATAAAAGCTTTTATTCGGAAGAATAATCATTAACACTATGCATGTTTGTTGGGTCTCTACATTGGGCATTCATTACAGATCATAAGACGTACATACATATATTATTTAGCAAATCAAAAAGTTGTTTAAGGGGGAAAAGACCCCTTGATTGCTAGAATAAATCAGATGTTTGAGATTTGCATCGAACTTATGTAGAGTATAGATGAGATATGCAGTGCTTACGAATGTGACATGAAGGCTTAATGTAGGTATCTTTCAAACAAATCCGATCTAACAGAGAACAAGCCTCAGTTATTATTGCTATAATTATTAAGTCAAGTTATTATTTTTTTTTTATTAAAATCCACTTCATGTAGCAGTTACAGAATATTTTAAAAAGTTATGTGAGGTGCTTATGAATGTGTCATAAAGGCCAATTTAGGGATATTTCAAAGAAAGTATAAGTAAGAGAAAAGACATCATAATGTAATTTATATACAAGACTTGGATCCATTATATAGTAAATAAAGTTGACTTAATAAACTGTGTCTATACAGGGATTATGAATGTGTTATGAGGGCTCAAAGTACTGTATACGCAAATTGGTACAAACTGGTCAGTGAGAATAGTGACTCAAAAGACTTTTGTATCAACTTACCACAGAAGAAGAAATATGCTTTATTACAGGCTGTCTGCAATGCTTATGAATCTGTTATAAAGGCCCAATGTACCTACATGTCAAATAAAGTACATTTAAGAGAGATGATATATCACTCTATATCACCATACACTGACTGAGACTTGCAGACACATTATATAGTACACATAGTATACTTTAAACTCTGTATTCAGTGCTTATGAATGTGTTACGGATGTTCAACGTTGGTATGTATCACATAAAAAAAGATATGTGAGAGAAAAACTCTTTATTTATTAGTATGAGTTGTCTGTTTGAAACTTGTTCCACTATATACACTAGAGCAAGTAGCTTTATACAAATAAGTTTTTGAAATGTTCTATGAACACCCAATGTAGGTATCTTTCAAATATATAAGCTTTAAGAGAAAAGAACCCTAAATTATTCGCATGAGCTGAGTGAGACTTGATTTCAAAATAAATAGGCGATACGGTGTGCTTTTGACAGAATGCATGGAGTGCTTATGAATGTGCTATGAACACCTAATGTAGGCATATTTCCACTATTTAAGATTTAAGAGAGAAGAACCCGAAGTTATTTGCATGAGCTGACTGAGACTTGCATACACAATAGATATAATACACAGCAGGCTTTTGACATATATAGTGCTTATGAATGGGTTATGAACACCCAATGCAGGTATCTTTTGAATAAATAAGATTTAATATAGAAGAACCCTAAGTTATTCGGATGAGCTGTCTGAGACTTGCTTTCACAAAAAATAGAAGATATGGTGCACTTTTGACAGGATGTATGTAGTACTTATGAATGTGCTATGAACACCCAATGTACAGTAGGTATCTTTCAAATACACAAGATTTAAGAGAGAAGAACGCTAAGTTGTTTGCATGAGCTGACAGAGACTTGATTTCATAATAGACAGAATATATGGTGTGCTTTTGACAGGATGTATGTAGAGCTTATGGATGTTTTATAAATGCCCAATGAAGGTACCGTTCAAACACAGCATTATCGAATAATCTGTCTTTGCTGCTTTGTTTTCCTCTTGCATGCCACTCGATCTCCAGTACCCACAACCCTACTCTACCCCTCCCTTCTCTGATCGGAGGCTGTTCGAAGATAATTAACCATCGTCTAATTCATTTACATACCCTGTCAAGTGAAATGCACTACCTGTTTCTAGAAATGTAAAACCCGTCGTCATTCCCTCTCCCGAGTCACACACTTCTACGACACTGCGAAATGACCTATAAATACAATTTGGAGCCGGGAAACAAAACAAGAACAGTAGGAACGCGGAGCCAGTTTATCTCGCTGATTGATACCGCCGCTGCCGCTACTGGACCATGAAATTGTCATTTGTTCTGCAAGCCTTAAGTCAAATCAGAGTTAAGAGCTGCAGAGCGATCCCCGCTAGAGAAGACAGGATCCCAGAGCTAATTAGATCCATTTCAAACAAACAGACAGACAAAAAAAGGGTGGAGTGAGAACAGAAGACCTGCTCATACCTACAAGCATCATGGGTAATATGGAGCATGTGGAGTGATGTTCAGAGATCAGTGGTGCCGAGTGACATGAGTTTATCCTGAACGTACACACTTAACACCGTGAAGTCCCAACACTAACCGGAATGTTCTTCCTTAGTTAACACTTTTATTAGCATTTTCTCTGAGGTGAAGAGATCTGGTTCACTCACACTAGCTAGTTTCAGTTAGTTAAATGCTACTTTCAGCTAGTCACACGCTAGTTTTAGTCACTCCTGAATAAACTCCTGCTGTCCTTTAAAGCTAAATCAAACGGAGATGCTTTCCATCATGACCAGTGCTATTGGAATGAACCATTTATAACCCACCATCCATTCACGTTAGTTTCAGCTAGTCACATGCTAGTTTCGGTTAGTCACCCTAGCTACTTTCAGTTAGTTAAATGCTAATTTCAGCTAGTCACACACTAGTTTCAGCTAGTCACACTAACTAGTTTAATTTAGTCATTATTTAGTTTCAGCTAGTCACACGCTAGTTTCAGCTAGTCACACTAGCTACTTTCAGCTAGTCACTTGCTAGTTTCAGTTAGTCACACTAACTAGTTTAATTTAGTCATTCGCTAGTTTCAGCTAGTCACACGCTAGTTTCAGCTAGTCACACGCTAGTTTCGGTTAGTCACACACTAGTTTCAGCCACATGTTAATGTCACGTTAATTCCAGATAGTCGCATTAGCTAGTTTCAGCTCAGTGGTGTATGCTAGCTCAAAGATGAATAGATCAGACATTATTAAGACCGGAGTCTAATCCTGAAGCTGCAGTCCAACATTACATCACATCCTCCATGACAGGAAATCCTCCTGAGATCTGCTGACAGACCTGAGTTCCCATGCTGCATGTTCTCACTTCCACAATGACTTCATGAACTGGGAAAGTCTGTTGGAAAAACTGTTCACACTTAAATAGTATCTGTCTCTCTGTCTGTCTGTCTGTCTGTCTGTCTGTCTGTCTGTCTGTCTGTCTCACTCTCTGTCTGTCTCTCTCACTCTGTCTCTCTGTCTGTCTCTCTCTCTCTCTGTCTGTCACGCTCTCTCTCTGTCTGTCTCTCTCACTCTCTCTCTCTCTGTCTCTCTGTCTGTCTGTCTCACTCACTGTCTGTCTCTCTCACTCTCTCTCTGTCTGTCTCTCTCTCTCTGTCTGTCGCTCTCTCTCTGTCTGTCTCTCTCACTCTCTCTCTGTCTGTCTGTCTCTCTCTCTCTCTCTCTCTCTCTCTCTCTCTGTCTGTCTCTCTCTCTGTCTCTCTCTCTCTCTGTCTGTCTGTCTCTCTCTCTCTCTCTCTCTGTCTGTCTGTCTCTCTCTCTCTCTCTGTCT
>JAOTRN010000017.1:1913008-1923214 GCA_028566695.1 Bagroides melapterus
TCATTGTCATTGTTCTAACAACGACATTATGAAGGTCATCTCGCCGAGCATCAGATCCCCACCAACAAATAATAAACAGCAAATAAATAAACACGCCTAGGGTGAATAAAACACAATTGCGTCACGTGTTCTGTTCAACGATCAGTTGTTATTTAATATGTGACGCAGTACACAGAGAAATAAGACATTTTTTAGGACTATGGTGGTACAGAAAACAACACAGAGCTAAGAGTTTAAAGTAAAGTGCGTAGCGTGAGATCTAGTGCAAACAGTGCAAACGAGATTTGTGAAGAGAGAGAGCGTTGTAAATGTATGGACACATTTAATAGCAGCATTGACGTTTTTGTGCAAAAACAGTGTATAAAACGTATTGAATGGCAGCTGCGTCACTGTACAAGCCGCTGTTATAAAAAATGAATGAACAACTTCTGGCCAATAAGAATTGAGTGCTGCGGTATAGCTACTAATATTCCATTCAAATTGGGCTGCTCCAACTGTTTGTATTATGTTTATTTGCAGTATCATCACTTCCAGTTTTTGTAATCTCAACAATCTGCTTCCAATACGCATTCTCTCTCTCTCTCTCTCTCTCTCTCTCTCTCTCCCTCACACACACACACACACACACACATTTTTCTCTCTGCCTTTTGGCGGTGTCACAAATCACTTTGCCAACATCTCATTGCAATGCATTGAGATAATTAGGCCAACACTCCCGATCTGTCACTCAGGTACCATTCTCACATTCATAAACTCTCATATATATTCAGATAGTTAGATCTTCCTGCATTTCACTTTCTTGCTCTCAGTATTGTTTTTTTTTTTTTTTTTTTTTTTTTTTTTTTTCAATCCTTGCTTGGGTCACACATTTACATTATCTGATAGAGATTGTGAAATTCTAGTAGATGAATGTGATCGTGAAAATCATTGTATCTTAGTACTGAGTCATTGTAAATGTCTGAGGTGTCTCTATTTGATTAAAATAACGTTGAACTGCCTTTGAGAATTGTCTGAGAAATGTAGGGCAGCAAGTTAAAGGAATACTTCAGCGATTTTCAAACTAACCTCCATCCACCACTGCAGCTTTGTCTGCTGTGTGATTACCGCAGACAAAACTGTCAACAAGACGTCATGGTGAGGAACAGAAACAGGGCTTTAACTGTCAAACAAAATGTAGGACCGAACAGCGGACAGGTGAAAACGTTAGAGTATAGAACCAACAATCCAAAACAAAAACACTGCCATATGTTTAAAGTAGTGGCTTTATGGCTAAGGGATCAAGTCTTGATGTAGCACCAACAAGCAACTACTTTCCACACCGGAAGTTTGCTATTCCACGAACCTTCACAAGTTGTTTAGTCAGGGAGTACAATTAGCAGTCTGTAAAAAGTATAATGAATGCTCTATGTGGTTGTGTTGCTCTGCTGTCTTAATTATTTAACAAAAAAAAGGAATAAGCAAAACCTGTGTGCCTTGTGCCTGTATCCATGTGAGTCCTCCAGGATCTCTGGTTTTCTCCCACCTCCACAAAAACATGGCAGGAGGATTGAACATGGCAGGTGGATTGGAAACTCTGAGTTGCCCCAGGTGTGTATGAGTATGTGTGAGTGCGTATATGGTGCCCTCCCTTGGGGTGGGATCTCACCCAGGGTTTATATACAGCCAGTGATCCCGGGATTTATTAGTGGTACTTATTGTTTTCATTTTATTGCCACTAGTATCATTATTAAAACAGCATGCATGCGTTAAATTTGCGCAAATTAGTTTTGTGTGTGTGTTTGTGTGGGTGTGGGTGTGCGCGCGTCCAAAAGACAACAAACAATTTGGCTGCAACACTGGTTATGAATGGAATTTAACTAAAAATAAATTAATTAATTAATAAGAGAGAACGCGTAAGCATAGACGCACGCGCGCGCGCGCATGCCTCCGGTGCCGTAAGATCCCCGCTGATGTACTCGACCGTGTGATGCGCGAGAGATCATGACATGACGGTCACGTCACGCGCGCGGATGGCCAGAGCGCAGAGTGGCGCGAGGAGAAGCGCGGAGCGCCGCAGTGCCATGTAGCCTAGCAGCGGGAGGGGGAGGGATCCCGTCGCGTGACTTCGCGACTCCTGCACGCGGGACGAGGTGAGTTACAACCATCGCTCGGGCATCATTATTTACGGAGATGTTTTTTTTTTGTTTGTTTTGTTTTTTTAAGTAAATTCGCATTTGCATCGTTATAGCGGACTACGATGAGAAATAGCGCTTGAAGCTTGACGCGTTGCACTCCATCTGTGGCGAGTACTCGGTTGTGCATTCAAACAACACCGGAGCGATCCGTTTACCGGCTGTGTTACAACCTCATGCTGCCTGTGGAGCTGCCAAATTGGAGAAAAGACGAAAATTGTAGATACGGTTTCATAGTTTTCAGTGTTTTTTATCCTTTGTATATAACTACAGTCAGTGAATCGGTGTGTATTATATCACAGTGTCCCGTTACAGAGTGCCACTACTGCTGTTGTGCTTGGTATTTTTCTGCTACTGTTTTAATAGGTTGTATTAATGTCCCGATGCTTGTTTTAAATTTTGTGTTTTTATTTATTGGTACTATCCAAAGTAGACAAACATAAATCATAATTGTACCATGTATCATCATCATCATCATCATCATCATCATCATCATCACCACCATCATCATCATCATGCATATGCATACCTTATGTAATCTAATGCAGGGAAGGGAATAAGATGTTGTATGTTCAGTGGTGTTCTTTAAACTTTTATGCTCCTTGACCTGCTCCTTCTTTCCATCATTTAAGTTTCACTACCTGGTAATGATGCAGTGAAATAAAAATAATATTACATTAAAAAATGAGAACTGTCAAAACCAACCAATGTTTACAGGCAATTTAGTGGACTGAAATTATTTGTGTATGCACCACACACCTTGTGGTACTGTCTCTGTGCAGGTTCTTTACATGTTCTCCACATGTCCATGTAGGTTCTCTCCAGGTTCTTGTTTTATTCTTCCCATTACTCAAAAACATGCTGGCAGGAGGACTGGGCTATACTAAAGTTAATGTGTGTGTGTGTGTGTTTGTGTGTGTCTCATCTGTGTGTGTGTTTATTCCCACCTCACACCCAGTGTTCCCAGGATAGGATTCAGAACTCTATTCAGGATGAATGAAAATCTGACTATGTTCATAAATCTGTTTTAAATGTGACTCCATAGACATTTTAATCCTTATTTCTGAAAATGTGCAGATCTCTGGTTTGAAACTACACTGAGTAAGAATTTTACAGTAAAATTAAAAACATGGTTATTGAGTCAGTGATGCCTGTTATAATACTGCACAGTTTATCAACAATTATCACAATTATCTGATGTTCCTATGCTGCTGTGTGTCACCATGACGATCCTCTAATAATACTTCACAGCACTGTATCAAGCGTTTTGGGGTAAATACGTGCACATACAGTGACCCAGCTCAGATATGTCAAAAACATGAGCAGATGATTTTCTTCTGAGTCTCTTGGGCTCTGTCCCAAACTGCACACATACAGTACTGTATATCACACTATATTATAATTTCAGCACAGCTCTGGTGTCATATTTATTTTTTAGACATACTACCTAATATTATTTTAAATGTGTTTCCACAAGCTTCCAGAAAGAGCGAAAAGTCAAAAATCCTGTATCCTGTAGCTTTAACATTCGAATGCAGAAGTGATGACAAAGGAATGAGATGTGCAGACTAGCCATTTGGAGAAAGGAGAGAAAAAGATGATGGATGGAGGGATGTAGATGTAAACATATGCTTCCTGTGAATTTACAACTCAGCATACTCCTGCACCTTCTGCTTCTCTCTAGCTCCTGCCCATTTCATCAACACTCTGACATGTGTTACAGCCATCAATCATATTTTTCTATTTTTATCTTTTTCTAGCGTTTCTGCATTGCTGTGTAAACTGTATATACTGTACATTAGAGATATTATTAAATACTACATAAGTTTAAATCTGATTCTATTTGTGCCAAATAAACTCCAGTGTTATATTGGTTTTTTTTCAGACCTGATCCCTTCTCACACAGGGACCTGCAGATGGGCTCATTTCTTTTTCCCTTTTTTTTTTTTTTTTTTTAACATTTCTTTCGATTGCACAGTTAAACCTGCAGACCAGTTGCCATAGTAACAGCCATCATAGAAATGGGATCAGCCCCCAGTCAAACTTATTTATTTATTTATTTGTTTAAGGAGTCGTTTTGGAACGGTGGCGTGAACCGCTGTGATTTTAAACCCAACCTAAGACAATTCCAGCTGATTTCTCAACTCTCAGGACACCTACTCTCATTTTAACTGCTATAGCTCTGTGAGATTTAGTAGCATAAAATCTCTTCCTGTCATGGGATGATGGCATTATTTCAGTTTGGTTAATGTAAATAATAGTCTATTTAATATATTTATTATAAGCATGCATGCCTCTTAAACAAGCAGGTGAATTATGTCGATGCCATAATACAGAACAAGCAGGTGAGTTATGTCAATGCCAGAATAGAGGCTGGACAAAGCAGCTGTCATTGTCATGAACGGGTCTTGCACAATTGCTCTTTTTATTCTACAAAGATTTATATCTTAGTGCCAAATCAATATCTCATTGCCACTGACAGAACCGAACGCTGCTGTTACCTGAGATCCATTCATGCACACAGATACTGCGCTGACAAGAAGAAAAAGATTCTAATCGTAACAAATATTAATGAATTGAATGGATATCTACTTGACAGAAGGCACACAATGCCCATTGTATTCAAAAATGTTGCAAAAACATTTAAAAAAATGAACAAAAATCCAAAGCCTGTTTAAAAATCATTAAGTAATATATAGCTGTGATACTTGAAACACCATGCACAAAAACGCTCAATTATTTAATTTTGAAAACTTGTACCTATTTTATTTTGTTACAGTAGTGTTTTTATAGCAGAACAAAATTCATTTAGTTTTTGGTTCATGTTTAATTATCTGATACAAATAACTGATCATCTGTGACATTTATCACTGTACCGAAGTTCATTATTGTTCCTGGCTTTTGAAAAGTCACGTGCCATAACATTCACGCACGAAAAGCTTTATTAACAACAATGTCACACTCCAAGACTGGAATTGATGTTCTTTGAAATCATGTTATTATAGCTTTTATTTTCTCTCTCTTTTTCTCAGGTCTGTCAATCACTCAATTATATGAGTGGGTGGAGCATGACAGATGGGTGTGGCTGGCAATGTGTGTGACAGTGTATGATTGTTTCCATGGAGACAGATGGCAGCTTTTCCGAGGGCCCCACACTCACACTCCTACAGTCAAGCGACAGTGTGGGGGCTGGGCTTGTAGAGACGGAGGAGGCGTGGCTCGGCTTCCGGGCCACAGTGAGTGCTGTGCTGCTATTGGAGTTGCTGCTAGGTGTTGGCGGGAACCTGACAGTGTTGGTGTTGTACTGTGGCCACTGTAGCCTTCTTGAGTCGGTCAGCCATGCTGTCACACTCAGCCTACACACTCTTGACCTGTTGCTCTGTCTGCTCTGCCTGCCCATCACTGCAATGCTCCTCCTTCTGGGTGGAGCCTCTAGCCCTCATCATGTCCTGCTCTGCTGTCTACACGAATCAGCAGCCACTTTTGCCAGTGTAGGAACGGCACTCAACCTGCTGCTCATTAGCCTCGATCGCTATGACATCAGTGTCCGTCCAGCCAATCGTCTGCTTACGCCACGGAGAGCTGCGTTTTTGCTATTCGGAGTGTGGATGGTGTCTTTAACCTTGCCAGTCTTGCCATTTGTGGAGGCAGGGCTTGGCTCTGGGGCAACAGATAGAGCGCCTGTTTACTCAAATAGCACTTTGTTTTGTTCCCAATTAGTAGGAACTCTGCAAGCTCATCTCTTTCTGCAGGCTCCCATCTTCCTGTGCTCATTGGCCGTAATGTTGTTTACTTACTCACGCATCTTGCAGGCCCTTCGCATTCGCATCGGCCATCCGGCGAGAGCTCAAAGAGGTGGCACACAACTCGTCCGGCGTCCCTGGCAGCGCCGTAAGAGGTCTGCACGCTCACCAGATCACTTGACAAAGACTGTATCTGTTTCTCCTCCTCCCCTATCTACTGGACCGCTTGTTGCCTCAGACACCATTACCACAGTAACCATGAACACAGAGACCAACACACCATCAGTGAACACTCCACTGAGTCTAACCCCAACTGCAACCACTGCAACTGCACCTCTTGTAGGCTTATCATTAGGAGCTGTGCCTTTGAATCCTATGCCTACACAGTCCACCAGAACCACACCTCTCAACAATAACCCAAATGCCTCCACTGTCAATACCCCTCTACACCCCACCATGTCAACCACAACCATACCACTAAACCCTAATCCTACTATATCCACTATAACCACCCATCTGAACCCTAACTCAACTACACCTACCATAACAACCCATTTAAACCCTAACCCCAATACATCCACCATAACCATACTATTGAACCCTAACTCCAATATATCCACCATAACCAGCTCTCACCCAGCTTCATCTACCTTATCCTTTTCTTTAAACTCTAACCTGAATCCAACTGCCAATACACCTACATCCACCATACCCTTCACTCTAAACCCTAACCCAACAATATCCACCATATTTGTATCTCCAAAACCCAGCCCATCTACTTCCTCCCCAACTGTACCTCCAAGCCATACTGCAATGGCTTCCACCATACCCATACCTCTAAACCCCAGCCCCTCTATATCCACCATAACCACACCTCTCAAGCATACTGCATCAACCACAGCCTTGCCATTTAATCCCAGTCCAACCATAACTACCACACCCTTAAATCCCACTACTACTACTCATCCTCCACCAAGCGTTGGAGTGGGGGCCTCAGTTTCGGCAATCTTGGCTCTGCGCCGTGCTGTCAGACGTCACAGAGACCGAAGGGAACGTCAGAAACGCGTCTTCCGCATGTCCGTCATCATTGTCCTCTCTTTCCTGTTATGCTGGGCTCCCTTGTCTATTACACCACTCCTACATCTAGCCATCGGACCCTCTGATTGGCTGGAGCGCCTCAGGGTCTGTTTTCTAGTGCTTGCCTACTGGACAGTGGTGCTTCATCCACTGCTGTATGCGTTCACGCGGCAGAAGCTGCGTAAAGTCCTGCATACACGTCTGCGCAGGCTACGCAACAAGGACAACAACAACACAAAGATGGCTCAAATAAAACAGAGGCATCGGCGCAAGCACAGGGCAGACTGCAGCGACGCTACTGACCGCTGCCTGATGGAGGCTGTCCGTGAGTGACGACCTGCAGAATGTGTGTGTGTGTGTGTGTGTCTGTGTGTGTGTGAATTGCAGGGAACCAGTGGCCCATGGGATGGAAGACCTCGGCCCATATTGCATGTCAACAGTTCTGTAATTTATTCTGTACAGCGATAACAAGAAGCACACGATCCAAAGCACACCGAGCTCAGAGAGAACCACAGGGCAATGTCTAATTAACCATAGCCACAGTTCAGATTTAACTGTTGTGGTGCTAGAAAACAAGAGTGTGTCAGTGAGTGTGTAAGAGATCAGGGGCAATAATTTCATAAACCAGGGCATGCATGGAAGAATTTTCATGCAGACTAATTCTAACACTGGCATTATATAACGAAGCAAAGCATTTATTCACATTATATACAAACCTGCGTATATGTCATACGTCTAGTACGTTCATTACGGATAGAGTGCAATAGATATATTATTGATGTTCATGATCAGGGATGTAAATATAAACTATGATGATTATTAACTTAAAACTGAATTTGGAAAACAAATGCAACAGGGTCTACGTTTGTGTATTTGTGTCTATCTATATACATATGTAATAGCATTGAATGATTTTCATTCATTTGTGATTATTGTGTATTTTACAGTAGCTCAGCAATAAGACTGAATTCTATAAATAAAGTTATCTAGTTACTTGTTTGTTGTTCACAGTTTAACTCGTGTTTACTGCAGACATTTGGCTGCTTTTCACTACTAACAATACTCTCATTAAAGGAACACTTCTATTTTTTTCCACCTTTTCTGTACCACGGGTGTGATTTACAGCAGAAAGGAATGTCAACACGTTTCCCTGTACTGAAAAAAAGAGTAGAAATTCTGTTTACTTGAAACTCACTTATCAATGAAGTGATTTTTGATCCGGTTGGTGGTTTGTGCTGCTCTGCAGGAGGTGCATAAAACTTGTAGAAATGTCAATGTCACATGTTAAGTTATATATAAAACATGTAGTGGTGTGAAAATGCTTCTATTTTTCATTTTTCTATTTTTCAAGCCCTATTCGTAATACATTTTACTATCTCTATAGTTAACAACTTACACAGATGTGTATGCTGAAGGAACAAAGTGAAAAAAATCTATGTTTTATGGAAGAAATACTAAATGTTCTGGTAAAGTTTACTGTAAAAAAAAAACCCACTTATTTAACCTTTATGAATAAAGTCTGAGGTTAGAGGTATAGCTGTAACTTTAAATTAGACGACATTTTCAAAACAGAAGAATTTCTCAGTAAAGTGATTAGTTCTTTAATTAAACATTTCTGTCTTATTAATTTAAAGAGAGAGAAATGGAGCCTGGGAAGAGACCGACTGTTTATGGCAGATAAATCCTCAGTAAGAACAGAAACTAACTTGTTTCATTGAGATTTCACGGTGTTAAATGTTATTAAACTATTAAATGGATTAAAATTATGTATTCGTTTTGCTATTTAAATTTGTAATTTTTGCTGGTTATAAAAAGGAATATAACACATCAGCATTGGCTTAAATTGGAAAAACAGTTCAGGCATTACACCACCACATGGATTAGTTTAATGTAACAGCACAACGTGGAGTGTTGGGGCGTGATTATCATGAATAAATTATGAAGGTGATTATGTGTGTGATTGTTTTTTTGTTGTTGTTGTTGCTGTTGACCAAGTGACAGTGCAGTTGTTTGTTTCCATTTTTAAATATTAGCATCTAGTGAAAAAAATCCCAGATTAGCATCAGTCTCAAACACATGCTACAGTTGGACCTTACGATAGATAGATAGATAGATAGATAGATAGATAGATGAACTAAATGAAAGGGGGTATAGAAACCTTTATTTTTGTCACATATACATTACAGCAATGTGGAATTCTTTTCTTCACAAAACCCGACTGATGAGGTTGGGGTCAGAGCACAGGGGCAGCTATGATTCAACACCCCTTGAGCAGGGATGGTTAAGGGTGTTACTCATTTGCCCAACAGTGGCAGCTTTGCAGTGCTGCGGCTTGAACCCTGACCTTTCAATCAACAACCCAAAGCTTTACCCACTTGAGCCACCACACACCCCTAGCATGCATGTGACGATGCTAGAATGTATAACAAAGCAAAATATTCCAGTGTAATACAAAATAAATATAAAAATAGTTTTGAAACTTGAAAAGTTTGAAAACTTGAAAATTACAGTTTAGATATATATTTTTTTTTGCAGCTCCTCAAGTGCAGCTTCAAGCTGTCCCCAGACTCATTCACCTAATTAGAGTAAACTCATTTTATTTTAACTGCTCAAAGTCAAAGAGGCCAATTAAATCCCTCCTGTGTTGCTCTTAACCCCAATGCTTTCACAAAGTCGATCGAATCTGGAGATTGAGCCACTCAGGAAGATGTTTCTTTAATTAGTAAAAGGGTCAACACTCTAATCTCTCTGTTAGAGGTGTGTATTAATCTTTAAAGAGTTATCGGCCACTGGTACGCCACTGGTTATCCTCATTATTAGTGATGATAGTGACACTCCACAGGTGCACTTTAATAACCTCAACACATATTAATGTTTGATGACACACGGTGACATTTCCGAAAAATGTTTGAAGACTCAAGTCTAGCTCTCAGGAGCAGAGGAACTAAATGCATCAAACGACATCATTAAACCAGGTTAGGTCTTTCCTTTCCCACGTTTTTTTTTTTTTTTTTTACATTTAAAGTCAATTTCATTGCAGACATCCAACACTTATAACACTGAGCTTTCACACATAAAGGAAGGTGAGAAAGGAAAAAAGCAACCTATTATTAAAAATGCCACACAATACAGCGCTGTGGAATTCTTGATTCTGATTGGTTAGAAGATAATTAGCTAGCTAAGATGATATTCTGTAAGGTTGCAAATCATGTTTA
>JAOTRN010000017.1:2070089-2081933 GCA_028566695.1 Bagroides melapterus
TGTGTGTGTGTGTGTGTGTGTGTGAGTGTTTTGGTGTTTTGTCAGCAAAACAAAAAGCACCACTTGTCCTCTTTTTGAGTGTGTGACTGAAATGAAGAGCCTGTGACATCACTGACTGGTGCTGGAGAGAGAGATAGAAAAAGAGAGAGAGAGAGAGAAAGAGAGAGAGAGAGAATTTGAATGCAGAGGATGAGTAAGAATGACCTTCATCGTGAGTGAACAGCATGTGGGACTGTCCAGAAACCAATGAGCTGGAGCTGAGCAACATCTGTTGTTGTCCGTATTGGTTTCAGGCACGTGTTTTATGTCTTCTTGTTTACTATCTAGTTTATGGTGTTTGTCTGATTACACAGATACAAGAACATACAATGTGTTGCATCAGTGTTGAACTTTCGCACCTTTTGTAGCGTTACAACCTGATCATCCTGTAAGGTCTGTATTGAATGTATAAACTTTATTAAACGTCTTGGATCTAGGTCATTGTTTTGAACGTAGCAGTGTGGTAGCCTCCCGTTGAGAATTAGCCCTCCTGGTTGCTTCTCTGAATAAATCCTTTTTCACCTGGACACTGATTTATTTATTTTCATGTATGTGGATTGTCTCCTTCAGGCAGGATTGTCATATTCGTTCCATTCTTTAACAATTGATTTATTTAAGTATCTGATTTTTCTGTTTTTGTAACCAAAAAACCTGACTGATACATTTCTAGACATGTTCTGACAGCTCCTTGATCTTCATGATGCTGTTTGTCTTGGTGTGTTTTAATATAAAACTCACATGACACTTTAATATTTATTCAACTCATTATGTGAAGTCTGAATATTACCAGAATTAATGTGGACTCACATCATTGAGGTGAAAATTTATACAATTTATACAACATTTAGGTTTTTGTTTGTAAAACCAAATGCAAATTATAAATGTTTTTCCCAGACTCATGTGTTATTATTATTATTATTATTATTATTATTATTATTATTATACTTTACAAGTCATAATAATGACATAATAATCCCGAAATTAATCCCATTTCAGTTCCGGATTGTAATACTATAAAATGTGGAAAATTTCAAGAGGGGGTGAATACTTATGCAGTAAAGTCTGATTTATATATTCAATGTCACTGGTTTCCGCAGGTGATGAAACGCTCCAATAATAAATCAAACTCATTTTTTTTCATTCTTCGTTGTAGTGATGTTCAGCACATTCTCATTGTTTCTCAGGAGCTTCATGAAGAGCGTGAGCTCGTTTTCCTTCTCCTTTCCTTCTCTGTAGTCGTCAAAACCATCTGGACTAGGTTTAGGATGAGTGACTTCACATGCCAGGAGATGAAGGATGTAGTGTGGATCGTCAACTTAAAGAAAGATGAAAAACTTTAAGCAGCACACAAAGATAACAGAGCATTAAAGGAGTTAATAGAGCGTCATGACCAAATATGGAAATTATAGACCATGGGAATCAAGGAATAGACCAACCAAAACCCAAGGTGTGAGGAATGAAAACAGGAAGCTGAAATCTTATAAGGAAAACAACGATTACAATAAGACATTGTGATGTAGCTGTTTTGTCTTTGATCAATTTTCCATAAGAATAATCAAGTCCTGGTGAGGAAATGATTCTCTGTGATTAATCTTTACTGCTCCTCATATTTGGTCATTTTAGCTATAATTTAAGAAAAAATATTTGACACTATATTCACAAAATGTTTTAGATTTTCTGATAATGTAAATAAATATATTTCTAGAAAAATCCTAATAATATCAAACCAAGAGTTTGTGCATAATCAGAATAAAACAAATGATCTTGGTTAGAAATTTTTGGACACTTTACTAACAAAAGTAAATGGTGATGAAATAAATGAGACTGTCCTGTAGTGAGAGCTGAGATTTATTTTATTTAAGGAGGCAAGAACTGTTTATGGATGTTTAATGAAATCAGAGCAGACAAATCTAGAATGTGAGGCAAAAATAATGATTCAAGGAACAGGCAAAAATCCCAGAACAAGAATAGAAATAAACAGGAAACAATGCTTGGTAAGATCAGATGAGTGTGAGACAAACTGAGCATTAATTCACAATTTTACTGTCAGAGAGTGAGAGTCCTTGAGACTCTGTGTCTGTGTGTAACGGATTTGGAGCAGGTTAGTTGTGTTAGATGTTACAGGAAGATGTTTCTGTAAAGCTGAATTGAAGTGAATTGTTTTGGGAATTGGAGCTCACAGAGTTTGTACACTGTTTTATGGAAGGAGTTTCAGGGAGCTTCTCTAGCAAGTGAAAGGACAGTGGATTTTGCACTTCCAATTTCTCTGTAAATACGGAAATCCTAATTCATTATATCATCCATTCTTCTATATTTTTTTCTTCTTTTGTCTTGATAACAAGTTAATTTCCTCCTTATGACGACATAAGGAAAATTGTTTTTTTTTTTCGTGATAACGACTTAATTTTCTCATGATATCATAAGAACATGTTCTAGAGGCAAAAGCGCAATTTCTCAGCATCACGGATGATCGCATGCGCTTTTACTTTAATCAGAGACTCGTGTGAGTGATAACTTCCACATAAATGTCCGACACTTAAGAAGGAGTCTGTGATGTCTGTATCTTTATCGTATCTAAGACAATATAGTAACCCTACTGCTGTTAATCCGAAAGCACAGTTAAACTAAACGCACGTATATTGTAGGCGCGGCTTTTAGATACTTAGCGGTAGTAGCGCTGAAAGAGGAAAGAGAGTGTCTACAAGTTCTTAGATCACTGAACAAAAAAATTAATACAAAACCATCATTTTATAATAAATGCGCGACAAAACAATTGACAGTATTTATGTAATAAAGGCTTAACGTTTTAATAATCCATTACATATTAACATGCAGGGGTCGTGATAAAATTAAGTCGTGATCAGGACAAAACAACTTTCCTTATGTCGAGATAACGAGAAAAATAAAGTCACGACAAAACAAAATATTATTAAAAAAAATATTATAAAAATATTGTTAAAAATATCATAATGCATGGCCTCTTTGGACTTCCATAGAATTATGATACACTATTTATTTATTTATTTATTTTAAAGAGAGACATGCTGGTTATATCACTGGCATGGGCATGGGCTGTGGGTTATGTGATACTTCTTTCTTACTGAATGTATGTGAGCAGTCAATCCGGAGTCTTTGAATTACACACAGCTTTATTCAGAGTTTTATTTTTTTAGGTCGGTCCACTAAATTACTCTGTTACTTTCAGATTATTCACGATAACAGTTTGCTTGTTGCCCATTGTGTATTTGTCAGCAGGGAAGATAGGTGTATAGATCATGTCTGCCCCCATATCTGACACCAGATCATGCTGAGACATTTCTGGGAGTTCAGAAAGTGATAAGCAATCAATGAAAAAAAAAAATCTAAACACACAATACACACATCATGTTCCCGGCTTGCCTCGTGTTGATTTATAAGCTACTAATGCAAATAAATGAGTCAATTACTGTAGCTTTTCTGCTCTCTAATGTCTTCATCTGATATAATGAAAAGACAATCTGTGTATATTCCATTCGTCACAAGATCCAGGAAACAAACGATGTAATCACTACACTAGCTAAAACCGTCGTTAAGAAACACCACGTCAGCAACAGTGAGGAAGCGACATTTGAGTCTGGTTTATCAGGTTTTAAGCCATTGTGAAATACGACGAGCGTTTCATTTGCGGTCGGTTAGCGACAACACTAAATATCTCACAAATGTATCAAACACACTCTGGGGTAGATCTAAAAGACAGTTGCAATAATGAACAGATAAGAGTGATGGTAGGATCTTAAAAAAAATACAAACAAAAATAACAGTGTTTCGGTTTCATGGCCCATAAACAGCTGGATGTGTGACGTTCATCTCTGCGAGCGCCTGAGAAAGAAGTGCGGGACACAGTAAGGTTGAGAGGATGATGAAGTGAGCAGAGTGATGAAGCTCCTGTCCAGCTGGTGTAACTCAGTGTGTGGAGAAATGTGTAAATCCCAAACATCACACACACACACACACAGAAATAGAAATGGCTTGGAGAGAAAAAGGTTGTTGATTATCAGTGACAGAGCAAAGCTGCCATCCTGATGATGATCATTCTCTGATGTTAGATAAAACATGACTCACAAGGAAGCGATTTGAGAAGATGCCGCTGGAGGATAAGAAAAAAGCTAATAATCTGCTAGTGTCTGCGCCTGACAAACTTCTAACATAATGGCTCTACCAGATCTGAACGATTCATGGAGCAGAGAGGGTTAAGGGCCTTGCTCAAGGGCCCAACAGTGGGAGCTTTAGCAGTCACAGGACCTTCTGACCTGTAACGCACTGACCTGTTATACTGTAAGTGCTGATGTTGTGTTTGCTTGGAATCCCGTTCAAGATTTCTTCCTCAAAACACATCAGTGATTACACAAACTCCAGTGGTTCAGTAGTCAGTGTTAGTGGAGTTCTGGTTTGGATGATGTCAGTGGTGTTGGTGTTGTGGTTTGGTGGTGTTAATGAGGTTGTCATGGTTTGTGAGGTTTGTTGTGCTTTTGGTGTATTTGAAGGTGGTGTTAGTGGTGCTGTGAGTTTGGTTATGTAGATTGGGCGGTGTTGGTGGAGTTGCTGAGGTTTGGTTGGGTTCTCAAGTGTTGTTATACCTGAAATTATTCAAAAGAACTTTGTGTAACTTTGTTGTTCCAGCTTGTATTTAAGATGTAAAGCAACTCATACATTAACTTAAGTGTTCTGTGGGCCCATGTCTAGTGCTACAACCTCTCTGATCTTTTTCTTCCTGAAACGTTGTGTGGTCATGTAATGCTGTGTTATATCAGAGCCTGAAGTGTACAGCGTGGAGAGTGCATTCTCATATAATCACACCACCTACACACACACACATTATGGCTCTCGCAGTACTGGGTGATTACACACCTCCACAGGTTCAGTAGTCAGTCTACTCGTCTACCTGGATGTCCTCTCTATCAGGATGTAATCTAACAAGTATTACAGTTCTAATGTTTTGGTGTTGTTGAGGTTTTGCTAAAGTTGGTGTCAGTGAGGTTGTTTATATTGTGGTTTTGCTGGAGTTGTTGGTGTTAATGGATTGGTGCTTTTGTGTTGGTGGAGTAGTCAGTGATGTGTTTTTGGTGGTGTTAATAGACTTGTTTGTACTGTGGTTTTGGTGGTGTCAGAAGAGTTGTTGATTTGTTTTGATAGAGATGTTTATGTAGTTTTGGTGGTGTCAGTGGGATTATTGGTGATGTGGTTCTGGCGGTATCTCAGTCGTTGGTGTTGAGGTTCTGGCACCGTTAATGTGCTTGTTGATGTTGTGGTTCTGGTGGTATCTCAGTCGTTGGTGTTGAGGTTCTGGCACCGTTAATGTGCTTGTTGGTGTTGTGGTTCTGGTGGTATCTCAGTCGTTGGTGTTGAGGTTCTGGCACCGTTAATGTGCTTGTTGGTGTTGTGGTTCTGGTGGTATCTCAGTCGTTGGTGTTGAGGTTCTGGCACTGTTAATGTGCTTGTAGGTGTTGTGGTTCTGGTGGTATCTCAGGTGTTGTTGGTGTTCTAGTTTTAGTAGTATTAATAGACTGGGTGATGTTGTGGTTCTGGTGATATCTGAGGCGTTGTTGTTGTTGTGGTTCTTTCAGTGTTAATGGACTTGTTGGTGTTGTGGTTCTGTTGGTGTCAGTGGGGTTAGTGGAGTTATGGTTTCGGCAGTCTTAGTGGAGTTCTGGTTTTGATGGTGTCAGTGGTGTTGGTGTTGTGGTTTGGTGGTGTTAATGAGGTTTTGTTGGGGTTTGTGAGGTTTGTTGTGTTGTTGATGTATTTGGATATGTAGTTGATGGGGATAGTGCTGGAGTTGTTGGTGTCATGATATTGGTGGTGTTAGTGGTGTTCTGATTTTGCTTGTGAAGTTTGGGTGGTGTTGGTGGAGTTGGTGTTTTTTCTTTTTTTGTTTATCACTCCTTTTCTTTGTCTTGTAGAAAGATGCAATTGTTTGAAAATCATAGCACAGCATAATAAACACCACACCAGTCAAAACAATATTGATTGAATACTAATAATATAGTCATCGTTATCACATTGAGGTGTTCTCAATTCTAACCAAATCACACAACAATTTCTCTAGAATTTCTTTTTTTCTTTTTTAATAGAAGGAGATCTGTGAGAGGGTTGGAGACGGTGGTACAACATGAAGGAAACAGATGACATACTAACAGAATCATTTCACACTTGAATGCACTTGCTTCGACACACACACACACACACACACACACACACAGAGTCCTTTCCAATACATGCACTCCAGAGATTGAACCCCCCCCAACCCTTTCAGATCAAATGTTCACTGGGAAATTGTTTCTCTCTTTCTTTCACTCTCCTTTCTCTCCTTCGCTCAAAACAAACACCACCATCAAGCTTCATGACTCACGAAGGGCATCTTATAGACAGAATGTCATTGATGACACAAGTCAATCATGCACACACGATAATGCACACACACTTTGTCAGACAGATGTTTGGTAGGGCTTTGGGCAGCTGGTGTCATACTGAATGAGGTTAATCACACATGCAAATTACAATCAGGAGACCATCTGCCTTTTATGGAAACGCTGATTGCTCCATTGAATACCTGCCAAATATTTACACCGCTAAAGGCAAGAAGCCGTGCAGAGAGACATTCTGCTCATTAACCATAAGGTTTAAAATACAAAACACAACTAACTATCAAAAAGCTCAATGTTTACTATCCAACACCAACATTCACCAAACCATTCTTCATCCAGCACCCACAATAACCAGCACACACACACACATACACACACCACCAGCATTCACCAGTACATACCTACTATCACTATACAACACCTACGCATATTTATCAATAAATACCAATATTCACTAAGAAATACAGACATGCCAACCAACACACAAAGACTGAAACCTACACAAATCATGCATCAATATCAGCAGCAAATACAATACACAAAACATTCACCAACACACAAAGTTTCTCACAATTCCCGCATCTCCATTAACATCACCAACACTACTAACACTACTAGAACCAACAACCCAACCAACCCCACCAAATCATCACTAAATAGCACCACAAATACAACACAAACTCAAAGAACAACCCCAATAATATCACCAAAACCATAACACCAACAAATTTATCAAAACCACTAACAGCCCAATTGACCCCAAAAAACCAGAACAACTACAATAACATCATCAACCTCATTAACACCAACTTCAGTAACTCTAATACCAATCGAACACACTACCACCAAGAACCACACCATCCCACAAACAACACAACACCAAAACCCCAATAATACTCACAATTCAACTAAAAACACGAAAACCAAAGGATTAAGCGTTCAACAAACACCAAGAATTCCAGTAATACCGTCAAAACAACAATGCATGACAACAGCACAATTAACACCACCACCCACCACTCTAACACTATAATACCGGCATCAACAACACCAACTCCAACAGACACAACCCGATACCGCAAGACCACCATCCAGAATTTATTTCTTTTAGCTGTTTTATGTTATTGCTTGTTGATCATAGAGGAACTGTTTTAAAAATTACTGCTGAACTGAAACATTTTCTTCTCTAAATGAAAATAAGGATTGAGTTGTCCTGTAAGATTTATAAAGTTGTAGTGTTTTCACAAAAGTGGAAGGCCGACTTTGAGCAGAGACACATCTTTCCTAAAATATCTGCAAGCAACAACCCAGTAGCATAATTATGTCATATTTCAGCAGAGAAATGTGAAGCCTCAGCATGTCTCATAAGGACAACACACTCTAAATCACCTCTTCAAGTATCACTGGGCCACAGTAGGATCCTAAAGCTGCATGTATGCATATGTGTGTGTGTGTGTGTGTGTGTGTGTGTGTGTGTTATCTCTACCCACAGAGCTGTAAACCAGACACATTCAATACCATCCATTTTTCTTTGCGAGACAAAGCAAGCCTGAAACAACCAGGTTACTGTCACTTTAATTGTACTTCCTGCGGCCTCCATTATCATTTAAATGAAGATGGGGGTGACGTTTTTTCCAACATGATGATAGTTTATTACAGACTCCCACAAGACCTGCCTGGATAGGGGAATCATGTCGGAATGAACCAGATAAGCTATTAATAATGTGTGTGTGTGTGTGTGTGTGTGTGTGTGTGTGTGTGTGAATAAAGACGCAATATGTTTAGCTAGCATGTGTTTGTGCGCTTGGGTGAGAAAAGGGAAGCAACAGTAACATATAATTTTTTTAATTGATTGAGTTCTAAAAACCAAAGAAAAAATAAAAAAATGAACATTAGCGTTGCTCTTGTGTGAGGATTATCTTTAATGAGAAATGATGTAAGTTATAGAACCGTGGCAGTTACATCTATAAAATTATGTTTTAGAATTTTATTCATCAGATGATGTGTGTGATCGTCTCTCCCTGGGATCCTGAAAAAGAATAATCATGGAGAATTTGGAAACTGTAAGAAACAAAAACGTTTAAAAACACAATTAATCTAATGTATAAGCTTGAGATTTGAGATGTGGAGGAAACACTGATTCACTCAGTAGGGGGTTAATTTGCTCATTGTGGGCTGAACACAGAGCAGGCCAGAGGCTATACACAGCCCTTTACACAGCCATACGCTGCTCATTAATATGCAAACAGGACACTCACACACTTCATATTCACAATGCAGGTAATGGAGTGGAAATTTTTCACCACTTCACGTTTTTTGGAGTGTCAATCAGACTCCAAGTCAAACACCAGTAACACCACTAACCACCAACACCACTAAAACTAACAACCCAACCAGCCTACTAAAATCACAACACATCTTCATCAATAGCATCACTGCTAGAGCATAAACCAATTTGACCAACACCACCAAAACTACACTAACAACTAGTAATAACACCACAAACTAGCAATAATATCACCAACAGGGCAAAAAACTCGTAACTCAACACCACCAAAATCACAGTTCCAGCATGTCCATTAACATCAGCAACACTACTAGCAGCAACAACCCAACCAACCCCACCAAAATCACAACACGGGCATCATCACCATATAGCACCACAGATACAATGCCAACTCGAAGAATAGTACAAAAACAACCCCAGTAACATCACCAAAACCATAACACCAACAACTTTATCAAAACCACCAACAGCTCAACTGACCCCACCAATACCACAACTCCAAACACATCAACAACCTCATTAACACCAACTTCAGTAACACCACCAACACGGATCGACACACTACCACCAAGAACCCTACCATCCCACAAACAACACAACAACAAAACCACAATAATACTCACAACTCAACCAAGAACACGAATACCACAGGATTAAGAGTTCAACGAACACCAAGAATTCCAGTAATACCAGCAAAACCACAATGCATAGAAACCACAAGACCAACGTCTACACTTTTTACGCTAACAAAAAAACACCAATAGCGACACCCACATCACAACTCCAGTAACCCAGTGAACACCAATTTTACAAACACCACTAAAACCACAGCACAAATTACACCAAAATCACGACACAACACCTCAGTGAACACTGCCAATGCACAACAACATCAATCCCACTAATGCCAACATTACCAACACTGCCACGCAGAACATCCACAACACTACAGCATCAACACTCCCATTAAACCCCCAAATAACATGTGAATCCTGCACATGCGCATGTCTTTCTCACACACACAGACAAAACACCGCCTTCAAGACACATAGAGACACGCAGAAAAACAGAGAACCCGGAAATGACACACACGCAATGACTCTCTCCGTTTTATTATTATCACAGCATGATTACAACAGTCACATCATTAGGAGGATACCAGCATGGAATTTGCCCCACTGATTCTTTTTGTTGCCATGACAACAAAACGATCCGCCCATGGCTGGTGTTCCTCTCTGAGGATGTGTCCTGAAATGGGTCCTTCAAAGTGCATTCTGTCAGTAATTTTCCTCCCTTACACAAGCAAGAGGATTAGGACAGTGCCTCAGGTTGAACACACACTCAGTGAATGTGCTCCTCATTAAGAAAGCTATTACTCACACACACACACACACACACACACACACACACACACACACACACACACAGTAATCACTGCCTGCCTATATATAGCTCCTGACTTGTCAATTAGCTTGTTTGTAGCTTAGCCCACTAGTTTGCTAGTTTTTGGCTAGCTTGTTTACTTCAGTGATAGCTCATAATTAGCATGTGTACTGAAACTAGAATTTATAGATTATGACATTAACTATAATGCTAGATAAAATGATATGGTGTGCTCTACATTTATCCCAAGGTTAAAAAGTTTCAGGGTTGCTAATTTGATACTGTTTTTAAAAATTCTACTATATATAATTGGTATAATGCTAGCTTGTGGTTTAGCCTGAGTACTATAAACTTGAGATTTAAGTACAAACGATTGTATCAAAAAATCTACTTTATTCGTTAGTGTATTTATTATATGCTGCAAATCAGTCTGTTTACTATAATGCTGGTTTAAAGGATCTTGCTTACTTTAGCTTTAGCCTGTGTTTAATGTTTATTCTGCTGCTATTTTGTGATTTATTCTGCATTCTATATTGTTAATATGTGTGGTAGATTTTTTTTTTTTTTTTTACTACAGTGCTGTTTAGTGGATTAGCCAGAATTTGTGTTTGCTAAAATGTTATAATAGCTTGTTAGCCTGTTTATTCTAAAGCTAGACTTTCCTTTTATCCCCAAAATTATGGGGTTTATAAAGCTCTTAAAATTGGATGTACCCACATTTTAAGAAACAAAGAGCCATATCTTTAGCCATGTAGCAACTTTGCCTCTGCAAGTCATCCTCTGCAAATGATCGAAAACACAGCTGCACGACTTGTTTTCAACTTGCTTAGGTTTTCTCACACCACCCCACTGATGCGTTCCAGTACTGGCTCCCGGTAGCTGCACGCATCAGATTCAAAACACTGATGCTTGCCTACAAAGCCATCAATGGACCAGCTCCCTCTTACCTCAAAGCTCTTATCATGCCTCGCACGGCACCTCGCACCCTCAGATCTACCAGCACTGCTCCACTGGTCCCACCATCTCCCAGGGTCAGAGGTAGATATACAACAAGGCTCTTTTCTGTTCTGGCACCCAGGTGGTGGAAAGACCCACCTCTTCACAAAACACTTGTCCTAGCACTTTCTCCCCTGTTGTATATGTGTCCTCCCTCCCAAAAAAAAATTGTTTTAGGCTGTTAGTATGTTTAGTCTTGTTGCAACATACTGAACCTGAGCTAATCTATTCATAAGGATAAGGGCGTCTGCCAAATGACCTTAAATGTAAACGTACATTTAAATGCCTTTATAGAAAATAACCAACTTGCCTTTCAACTTTTCTGATGCAACTAATTAGATACGAAATACACAATAAATTACAATCAAATCACAGATCTTTACAAATCTTAAGGGGATGCATGCTCTCAGCTTAACAGAACAGCTACGGATTGTTGAGCTGTAGTAAAAAAATTTCAACTTCCTCCATTTCCCCTTTTTCCAGGATAAACTTGTAGCACAAATCTATTTTACTGAATTAATTTGATAAACCAAGCATCATTAATGCAAGATTCTTAGCTAGATTATTCCACTATATAGTTTTCATCGCCATTTATATCTTCAAAATAATCAGGAAGAAATGTGCTTGCACTTAGTTTAACTTTGAGTCTGCGCTGTTTTTGTGTTTCTTGTCTACTGTGTCATGTCTTGTGTTTTTGTATTGTCTGTCTGCACTGTCTGGTTGTTTTCTGTCTGC
>JAOTRN010000017.1:2198321-2210694 GCA_028566695.1 Bagroides melapterus
TATGACAGGACCATGTCAGGTCCTGTGAGATGTGAACACCTAGGTACCGGAAACTGTCTACTCTCTCTACTGGGGTCACATTGATGGTGAGAGGTTGGTAGTTCCTCACCCGCTTCGTGCTGAAGTCCACAATCAGCTCCTTTTTCTTGCCGACATTGAGTAGGAGATTGTTAGCCTGGCACCATGTTTCCAGGTTGTCAATCTCCCGTAGGTAGGCCGAGGGCACCACGACGGTGTCGTCAGCAAATTTAATGAAGTTGGTGGAGCTGGAAGTAGCCACGCAGTCATGGGTGTACAGTGAGTACAGCAGGGGTCTCAGTACACAACCCTGGGGAGCTCCAGTGCTGAGGGTTAGGGGGGAGGTGAGACATGTTTGCCCACCCAAACTGCTTGCGCTCTCTCTAACAGGAAGTTGTAGATCCAGCGACACAGTGATGGGCTAAGTCCCACGACCTCCAACTTTGAGGTGAGTGTAGAGGGAATTATGGTGTTAAATGCTGAACTGTAGTCAACAAACAGCATTTTAACATAATTCCCGTTTCTACTGTTCAGGATGCTCTGGACAGTGTGCTGTAGATAGGCGATGGCTTCCTCTGTGGATCGGTTTGGACGGTACGCAAACTGGAGTGCCGTCTGGTCCTGCTGCCTTCCTGGTGTTCACTCTCCTGAACACCTTCCTCACGTCGTGCTCCGAGATCGTGAACGCGTTGTCGTCTCCGGCTCTCTCAGCATGCGTGCTACTAGCACTGTTAGCGCTGCTAATGCTAACGCTGTTAGCGTCGTTAGCGCTGATACCTGCAGCCTCGAAACGAGCACAGAAGGTGTTCAGTTCGTCTGCCAGAGAAGCGTCCGCATTCGCTGTTCTGGAGGAGGGTGTTTTGTAGTCCATAATTGTTCTTAGTCCCTGCCATAGGCTCCTGGAGCCACCATGTTCGAGCTGAGACTCCAGTTTCTACGCGTAGCGCCGCTTAGCCTCTTACACCAATCTGTGCACGTTGTAGGACGCAGCTTTGTACTCGTCCATGTTTCCCCATGTTGTAGGCAGCGATGCGAGATCTCAGAGCGTCGCGGATGTTTTTATCCACCCAACGTCCTGGGGGCTGTTCCAGAAAGCAGGTTATGTGACATAACCGGATATATTTGAGAGTAAGTTAGCGAATAACTTCGGCTTTAGGTTCCAAAATCAGAGTTAAGTTTAAGTAACCATAGCAACTTGCTCTCTGAAGATAACCTGCTCCATTTGTCAATTTATTTAATGAAGCTTTTGAAACTTCACATATCCAACGTGACAAACCGCGGGGCAGCTCTTACCGCAGAACACATTCTGTGCATTGCCCTTCGTTTCTTCACGACGGGGAGTTTTCTCTATAATGTGGGTGATACGGACCATGTGGGAAAGGCAACTGTGTGTAGAGCCGTTCGTACCGTGTGCCTTCCACTAAAGCGGTTTCTACACATTTTTTTTACAGTTCCCTTTTATCCTGACATATTTGTTACATAGCTTTACTGAATACACTGAAAATTCTGGGACACCCATAGAGGTATGATGCATACCATATAATGCATGTCCCTTTTTAACATAGAGTAATAAATTGTCACTGTCCTCGGGATTCACATGCGGATGAAGGTCCATCTACTACAACATAATCTTAGCAGTGTAAGAAATTGCCTGCAGGTGTCCTTGTTTAAATATGTTAATGGTATCACAGATTTTATTAATCTTTTTAATCTGCCTTCCTAGTTGCCTGCAAAGGAGCTGTATAAAGTCAATAAGAAATATAAAGGCAATAAGAAATTGTGACATGTAGATGGACCTTATACAGCTTCAAATAGAGGAGAAAATCACTTTAAGCTAGGAAGTGTATGTTAACATTAATCTGTTACTTGTTGTATAGTAAATAAATCAATGAATATAATAAAAATAAATATTAACACAAATTAAATAACATTTATTTAAACATTTATTATTACAACAAAACACAAACATTAAAAAGCACAAAATATTGGGTTGTAATTATTCTTTTAATTTACTTAAAACATTTTAAAATTAGCATTTTTTTTATTTTCTTGTTTTAATGAGCAACATTTTCTCCAATGCAAGGCTGTCACTTGCTCGTGTTTGTTTTATCGTTGTGGATAAGAGTTGGATAATTCCATTTATACATATATATTCCTTGCTGTGAATATATATTTGCAGAAGCACTCCACGTTAGTCTGTGAACACAATACCATTAATTATGGATTTGTGATATCTATAAATTATGTATCACCCTGCAGATGAGATTTCATAATGTCACTGGATCATGTTTATAGTATAACATTTTTTTTTTATTATTAAAATACACTCTATATAACTGAGATGCATATTTAGAAACTTAAATTTGGTATACACATTTAAATCACATTTTGATGAGAAACTTTATTTTTTTGTAAAAAAGTAAACTATATGTAAAATGTTCTTTTATATCACACATACATTCAATGAAAACTTTAATAACAACACCCCTTAGAAATGTTTGATTGTTTCTTATCCCATGTTGGTCTTCAGAAAACAGCAGCAGGCAGCCACAATGTGTAGGGATGAAGGTGAATTTTATTGAAGCTTTAAGACATACAGAAATTTCCACTGGTTTCATCATCCAGCTAATAGATCTCTTACAAACCCTGTATGCCTGTGAACTGAGTCACCCACATCAGGGTGATTTTCAGCATTAAATATTAGTTAAAACACTGACTTTTTCTCTATAATTAAGTTAATGGTAGATTTTTAAGGTAAACAGGTTTTTTCTCTATATATTTTTCACTTGGTTTTACATAATGTTTCTTTTTCTAATAATCATTGTTATCATGAAATACCTTATTGGAAGTATTTTTTAATTATATATTATAATATGCTGATATTTTGTAAAAAAATTGTTCCATATTTATTTTGTTATTTATTTATTTAATGATTATTATTCAAAGTTTATTTGTCCTTTTGTAGATATAGAGACTGTCTAATATTTTAATATTGTTCGCAATTCATAGTTTGCTACACATATTACGTGCCAAAGTGTACATACACGTAGTCTGTATTTTATAGGTGAATAAAGTAGTGCAGATCAGAGGAAATTAAATGGAATGGAAAAAACTTCTTGTACATTTACTGTAATAATATTTCAACAGTTTTTGTGTGTATAAAGATACAGAGCCGCCAGAGGGCGCCATATAACTGCTGAACGATTAACCGAATCAGGCTTTCGTTCCGTCTTGCACGATTTGTTTTCTTTTCCAGTTTTTCACGTCTTAACGTAATGAAGAGCGGGTGAACGAGAAGAATACACACCGAATCGTTAAATTAAATATGCAGTGGCTCCGTTCCAAATCGGAGACCCTGCTATAAACTTGACCAGCCGGGATTCTCCACACTGCTATGTCTGATCCGTCTGGAAAACTACACAACGTTTATTGCCTTAAGTGATAAATATTTAATTGTAGAGTACGATGCATCGGTTCAACTAAAGTTTAGCCGCACTTAAAGCTCTTTTTCTTTCTCACACAGACTGATTTAAGCACAGTGAAAGAGGTGTCTCGTATAAAACTCTCCGTAGATTTTATCCTAAAAGTCTGAAAAAAGCTATATTTTGCGTACGCACAAAAGTTTTCAGATTTATTAAACCATACGTACGCCAGAAACTGTGCAAGGTTGGCTGCATAACTCACAATTATCTAAATATTGCGCGCACGTGGTTTAAATATGCCTCCATATATGGAGCTGAAGACTGCATTTTTTTTTAATATTTATGAGCTCACTGCATATTTAAATATCCAGTTATTTTCAAAGATCTGTTGGGTAAAATATGGACGAACACAAACGCAGAGAAAAAACAACAAAAAATAAATAAATAAATAACTTTTCAGATTGTGTGAGAGAGGTTCTGCTCTCTGAAGTGGAAGCACAAAAAAAAAATCCTATTTGGTGGGCTCTCTGCTGGAATTACAAATAAAAGAAATAAGTGTGGAGTGGGAGCAGGTTAAAGCAGCAGTCAGTGCTGCCAACTCGTTGACCCGCACGGTCCCAGAAATGGAAAAAAAAAGTGGTCGGATTCAAAATTTGCTGTAAAAAAGAATCTCTGTGCATAGATGAAGCGTTAATATGACTGGTGGTGGTCAAGGAACCACTGACCTCTCG
This sequence comes from Bagroides melapterus, assembly GCA_028566695.1. Classification (NCBI taxonomy): domain Eukaryota; kingdom Metazoa; phylum Chordata; class Actinopteri; order Siluriformes; family Bagridae; genus Bagroides; species Bagroides melapterus. The sequence continues at coordinate 2,202,493 of JAOTRN010000017.1, forward strand.
GCCTTTAATGTGAGGATGTGTGCGATCATAGGCGAGACGGGAATAAGTAGAATTGTTCCAGAGTTCGAGGGTGATACAGACAGGATTAACATTTTAAACGATGGTAAGTACTTTTTTGACATGAATAAATATAGATATATAAATTATATCTTTAGATATTTGAAGCAGACTTTTAAAATGCATGCAGTTGATTTTGGGTTGAATAGTCAAATGATATAACTTATAATCATTTAGATGCATTGATCACTTAAAGTAATTAAAGAATACAAATTTTATTTTGAGACAAAAATGTACTTATAACACCGAAGTGGTAAATAGCTCTTTAATAAACAAAATTGAACTTGACGTTTTTCCTGCTGCCGTGTACACCTATAGCTTATCATTTTCAAATGTCATAATCCCAAATCATAAATTAAAATGCCTCAATACACAATGCAACCATTATTCATTCACATGTATTTAGTATTTCACAATACATATCATTTAAAGCAGCTTTACAGAAAATTGCATGTGTCTCCAGTACAATTTAGAGTGATCTGTTGTCAGAGGTGACTGTGTTCAAGTTATGTATTTCAGAAATGTTTATAAATCACACAGATTTTAATAAAACTATTGACAGAAATGGAATGCCTAAGAGTCCGGTTTGTAGTCCAAGTTGGCAAGAGGGATGTGCATCCTATGTGCCGCCACCACCGCCTTCAAAATATACATCCTGTGTGCCACGACTGCTGCCATCCAAAATGCCAACAACGGCATCCTGTGATCCATCGCCATTCAGTACGTCCTTATCCTCCACACCACCAACAAGCACTGACCCATCAAGGCGTGTACTGACGGAGGAAGTGCAGACCCAGCGGCACACGGTCCATGCCGTTAATGCTGTCTGCTCTGAACTGAAAGAAATAAAAAGTATATCATCAGAAATAAATGGTTTACTTAAAGAACTTGTAAATAAAATTTTGCTGTTTCCTGTTACATTCTACTCATTATATTTAAACACAGCTGTATTGCCCTAGCATTCTTCATTCGAAGGGCCAGGGTCAAGATCACTGTATTCTGTAGGGTTCGGAGGGACAGGTAATGTTGCTAATAGATGCGTAATGTTGTGTAGCACCGCGCAAGCCACCTTAATACAGCATACTTTTGAAGGGCTGTAGAATATGGTAGCGCCAGTCCGTTCCAAGAACCTCCACCATCCTTTCAACAGACCAATAGCGCATTCAACCACCGACCGGTTCTGACCATGTTTGTCGTACCGCCTTTCTTGCACAGTCTGGATTTTTTCTATTGGAGTGAGCAGCCAGGTTCTGAGGGTGTAACCACTGTCTCCTGAAAGGTACAACATTTTAAATTATGTTAAAACGTTACATGATTACACAGAATTTTATGCATTCTACTGTCTTACCAAGTAACCATCCATCCCGCATGCATCCTGTTTGTAGTCTGTTCCCTATACTACTGTTGGATAAAATGTAGGAATCATGAGTTGACCCAGGCCATCTTGCAACTATATTTGTCAGAGACAAGTGTGCATCACATATGATTTGCACATTCACATTCAGTGGAAATGTTTTCGTTTAGCAAAAGCAGATTCATTCTCAGATGGTGCCTTTATTGCAACATGAGTGCAGTGAATATCACAAACACAAACACCACTAAAAGAGTGCGGACGCACTGTCAGGAGGAACCAAACGAGGCGCATATTTACGGCTGCATTTAAAAAAATAATAATAAATCCAGATACTTGTGTGTAAAAGAGCATATGCATTTCAATACCTTTTTTGTGCATATGCAGCATTTATACACAAGGCCCCAGGTGAATGTGGCACAGTTGATGGTATAGCAGTAATTTTAAAATAAAAGGGTTCAATACACTTCTTTTGAATTCACTATTGAATGCATTAATAACAATGTGATTAATTATGATTAAAAATAAAAAAAAGTCTGGCCCCAGGGCAAAATACAGCCTGCAGACAGATTTGTACTAAACCAAGGCTGCTCTGTTAAGGTGAATTTCTATCCTAGTGACATCAATAATAATAATAATAATAATAATAATATTAATAATAATAGTAATCATAATAATAATCACTAGATTTGTAAAGTTCATCATGTCAAACTTTGATGTTGGCTTGATGAAGTATTTGCAAAGACCGACACTTTTTGAGGCGAGTGGACATAAGGGTTGATGATACTTTTGGAGGTAAGTGGACAGATAGTGTGGTAATACTTTTGGAGGTGAGTGGATACAAGCATGTGTGGTCAAAAATTGCCAAATCCTTCTAATGATGTAGAGAAGAAACGTGTCACGTTAGCAATATGGGAGGAAAAGGACAGTTGATTGTCCATGGTTACCCCAAGTTTGCGAGCTGTGTCTGAAGGGGAGATCAGGTCATTGTGTAGGGATATTGCAGGAACTTACCTTGGGATGAATCACCTGGGATGCTCAGCAGTTAATTTTTCCTGGGATTGAGCATCAATTGATGAGCTGTCATGCACAATGATATGTCTGCAAGAAATGCTGAGATCCAAACAGAAGCTTTGGTATCTGAGGCTGGGAAGGAGAAGATAAGTTGAGTATCATCAGTATAGCAGTGGTACGAGAATCCATGGGAGAAAAAAAACTTCACCAAGAGAGTGAGTATACAGGGAGAAAAGGAGAGGGCCAAGTACTGAGCCCTGTGGGACACCAGTGGAGAGACTGAGTGGAGCAGATGTCACTCCCCTCCATGTTACCTGATATGAGCAACCTTTCAGGTAGGAAGTACACAATTCCCATTCTGATCTGCCAATTCCAAGACTCCTGAGTCTTGACCAAATCAAACGCTGGTGAAAAGTTGAGGAGGATGAGGACAGATGACAGAAACATGTGAGTGTACTGCTTTAAAGCCAGACTGGTTGGGATCTTGCAGGTTGTTCTCTGAGAGATAGCCAAGACAGTTGGTTATACACAATGCGTTCAAGACATTTTGAAAGAAAAGAGAGAAGTGATACTGGTCTGTAGCTACTGATGTCTGTTGGATCCAGAGAAGGTTTCTTCAGGATGGTAATAACCCTTGCTCACTTGAGGGTAGATGGTACATAACCAAATGTTGATGATTGTCTCGAAGAAGGGTAGAAGGTCTTGCAAGATGGTCTGGATCATAGTGGAGGGGAGAGGATCAAGTGGGCAGGTTTTAGGATTGCAAGACTGGATGAGTTGTAAAAAAAATCTCTTCTGCTTCTACATTTGAGAAATGCGAGAATGAAGGATAGGGGAATCCTGGCTGTGAAGTGTAGATGCAGTCGGGGCAGAAGTGAAGATCTTGCAGATTCAATCTTCTTTGTGGTAAAAGAAGCAAAGTCTTTTGCAGTCAGGGAGGATGGAGCAGGTGGAGCCAGGGGGTTGAGTAGAGAGGAGATGTTGTGGATCTTACGAGGGTCTTGTGCAGAAGCTTCAAGCTTTTCCATGTAGAAGGAGATCCTGGCAGAAGTCACATCTGAAGAGTACTTAGCCAGGAGTGAACAGTATGAGGCAAGATCAGTGTCAAGTTGTGATTTCTTCCACTTTCTCTCTGGTAATCTTAGCTCTCTTTGATTATTGCGCAACACATCTGAAGGCCAAGGAGCAGAACAAGATGTCTGCTTGGGTTATTGGACAGAGGGCAGAGAAGGTCCAAGGTTGAGTTAAGAGAGGAGAGGAAAGTCCAACGGTAGTGAGGAGAAGGAGTCAGGATCAGGAATAGATGAAGCAGTGCCAGAAGCTATAGAAGAAAGGGAGACAGAGTGGAGGTTACAACAGACAAGGTAAAGATGCTGAAAGTTGGATTTATGTAGATTAGGGAGAGTGATAGTGAAGGATACTAGGTGACGGTCAGAGATGTGAAGTGGGGTAGCAATCATGTCTGTAGCTGGTGAAGGACAGGTGAAGACCAGGTCTAGGACATTTCCTCCCTTGTGTGTGGAGAGTCTGCTGTTGAATGTCACAGAGAACGAGTCTAGAAGAGTCAGTAGGGAAGAAGATTGAAGCTTGCCAGAGGGGAGCTCTGCTCCTCAGTGTGCTGAGCGTTTTCATATGTCACATATCTATGTTGTGGTCACTTCTAACGGCAGGGTTTAGTTAAAGACTCTAAGAACAGTTTCTCTGTTGTGTTACAGCACCATCGAGTACTTTAAGTCTTGAGAGGAGCTCCAGGCGGAGGAGCACGAGGTGAAGGCAGGCCCCTTGTCCCAAAACCAAGGCAATAACCTGTATATCATGTACCTGACCAGGCCATTGACACCGAGTGCCTGTACATGAAATTTTCACAGTTTGGAACAATCACAAGTCACTTATAATAACTAATAATTACTCCATTTTATTCTCAATAATCTCTGTCCACTTCCCCTTACTGAGTGAAAAGCTTTCTCTGTGCTGATTGTTCCTGTTGGTCCTGCATCTTACAGGTGATGACGGAGAATGGACGTTTTAAGGGATTCGACTTTGTCAGATTCACATCATTCCAGGATGCCATGAAAGTAATGAAAGCGATGAACGGCAAGATGTGGGGCAGGAAGCAGTTGTATGTAGGACCGGCTCAAAAGAGAGAGGAGTGCCAGGCTCACCTACAGAGAATATTCAGCCAGCCTCTTACACTACACCAGAACTGCACCAGCCAGTGCAGTAGAAAAAATGGACAATTTACAGAGGGTAAGAGAAGCTGTTTGTAAGCCGGTGAGGATCTTTAATCAAAACTGCTGATTCTGATTCACATTTAAACGGATTATTACATCACATCACAGTGTACACAGGGTATAAAAAATGATCTTCAAGAATAACAACAACAAGAAGAGCAAGAAGAAGAGATGTCTATAAACATCACACTATTATTCTCATTCTTATACCTATTTTTACCTTTCTTTACCTGAATTTTAATTACATTTTAAAAAACATTTAAACTTTGTGTATGTTTATTTATTTCTAACTGAAAAACATTGAAATCTAATCATTTAATCATCTGATAAAAATAGGCCTGGGCACGTTAGCGTGTTATTATCGAGTTAACACATGAACTAATTCACGCCAACCATTATTTTATTATCTGTTAATATATAATAATAATATTTATTAGTTATTAGTATTATCAATAATAAGTTAGTAACAACAACAACAACAACAACAACAATAATAATAATAATAATAATAATAATAATAATAATATCTATGTACAGCTAGTCAGTGAAAGTTTTTGTGGTTTTTGGGGATTCATTGCAGCTCGGCCTGGTTCGTGTACAGACGGGACAATGACAAGTCATTTTTAATTAAATTCATTCTTGGAGTTGGAGCTTGTGCTTAATGTATTGCATGATGTCATTTTATTGCCTTGCAGCTTGCTGCACATTAAAAGCAAAAGATCAGAAGATTTACTTGATGAGCCAAGACAGATTTATTTAACTACAAGCTAAAACCCAATCAAAGTTGATTCCACTTAAATCAGCTCTGTCACACACCCACACACACACACACACACACACATGTATACACACACACACGTACACACACACACTACACTGTCATTATAGAGGCTCGGCCTGTTAGTGCTGACTTATGTCAGATTATTAAGTGTAGACGAGAAGAAAACAAGTCTGTGTTGTGTGTACAGGTCAAACATTAGACAAGAAGACGGCAAGGTGATGTCGAATTTACACCTGAGTGAGTAAAGTATGAGGGAAGCACAGTATCAGAATAACTACGTACTTCATAATCATCCTCTTTAAGGAAAATTCACATACGTCATTTAACACACCATATTTCAGTTCACATATTTCATACGAAGTGCTTGTGTTTTTATTTTCATTTTCTCACACGATTTTCACACGATATTCTTCTTCACAAGACTGTCCTATCATGTTATTTTTTACTTCAGTGTGTTTACGTGTTATTTCAGGCACAGTGAATGTCCACCTTTGTGTATTTTTTTCACACACTATTAATTTACATACAGTTTTAATTAGAAATGCCTGAAAAACATTATGTTTTTTGTACAAGCCTCTAATTTCTTTGCAGTGGCGTTCTAGGATATTGGCTTTAAACACAAGAGCTTACCTTTAACCTGAAAAAAAAAATCAGATAGAGTAAAAGTTTGGACTAAAGATAAAAGTAACAAAAGCAAGACGTGGCTTCCACATGCGTATAAAATAGCACTTTTATTATAATATTTATTACATTTTTATTATTTTTATTTTATCATTTTAGCACAGCATTTATCATGAATTTATTTATATTTTTTCACCTCCCAAAGGTACAAACCCAAACACACACATATACCCTGAACCCCCAGAAGGTACACCACTGTTCATGGCATCTGCTCAGCCCCATGTCTCTATTCTCTTCTTTATTCCCTTTGTACCTCTTTCACTTCTTTTTATTGATCGTTTTTTTTATATGATTTATTTATGTTTTCAAATAAAAGAATGTTTCAGGACTGGAATCCTAAAAAAGGTCACAGACATAGCATGACGAATAGATATAAGACATACGACTGCTAATTAGCAGTTTACAGCTTCTCTCTTTCAGTTTTATTTATTTTTTTTTCCTACTACCTTGCAAGATTTCTGACAGCAAGGTTGAAGTTCGCTAAAAAGAATAAGAAGAAAAAGGTGAAATGAATTACTTTCCTGTGTCTTTTTTTTTTTATACATTGAGTGATTTTCTTTTTCCATTTGTTTGCGGTGTGACAGGTTCTGGCTTGTTATAGAAGCAGGAAAGTTGCAAGAGAAATCAATTAACCCACGGTTTGAAGCGTTGGAAGCAGCTGTGTGTGTGATTTAAGGGCTTGTTCACATCTGAAGCACTTATATCCATTTGAATTTGTTCTTCTTTCATCTGATTCCAGTCCGTCGATGGAAACACATTAAAACTAAAAGCAACATGAACAAATAAAACATGAACACAAATAAAGTGAAGACTGAAAATGACTCGTTTATTACAGGATCAGAAAACAAAACCTATTTTATGAAATTTTGCAGTGTGTTGTTGTTGTTCTCAGGACAAATAGCTGTAGTTTGTGATGTGTTTTATTTATTCAGCCAGGTGTGATTTGTTTTGATTTCAGTCTGGTCTCCGCCCCGTCACCGATCGTCTTCACCTGCTTTGTGTTTAGATGTTGATCAGTTTGTTTTTACCCTCTGGTTCATTGCGTCGTACATTTCTAAGCCGTATGTTCTGGTACTTTTTACTGCTACCTCAGAGAAAAAAACCCACAATTTTATAATATTTATATGGAGTAGTTTCTGATATTTACAGTACATTATAGAAGTTTCATTTTAATCTATCTTATGTGCCAAAACGAGATCCAGGAAGAGAAGCAGCTTAACTCCACCTGTCCGTCTGTTTCAGCGTTTTATCCCCACAGGAGACGTGTTCCTAACTGGATTTACGTGATCAAACAGTTTCTTAATGTGTGAGAACATAAATTCCAGTTAGAAGTTCAGCGAGTGTGACCAGAGCTTCCTGAACGTTCACTGAGACCTTGGTGTCTGCGTTAATTCTGCCTTTAAGTTTCTTTGCTAATCGCTTACGCCCATAGCCGTATCGCTGTCAATCCTTTATTCGGAATACGCTCCTTTATAAATTTATATTAAAATATATATGTGAGGTGTTGTTGAAGCTCATGACTGAACATAGATCAAGAGTCTTTTTTTGCTTTCTTAAAGTAAGTATGTAACGTTCTTAGGCCCTGATTTGACTAAGACTTCATGTGTATAAACACGTGCAAGCTTGTGATGTCAAGTTTGAATTATGCCTTAAACAGAATCTTATACTGACACACCCAGCTCTACACACACACACACACACACACACACATACTTGGCTGTTCTGTCTCATCTCGGTCTGTATCTCAGGCTCACACACACTGTGAACTGACTACAGCCGTTAATCACAACCGCTCTGCACGCACAGGAGCATTAAGAGGAGAGATGACATCCCATAATATTAATTATCTGATTCCGGTTTTCCAAAGGATGAAAAAAAGAATTGTCGAGCCTTCCCGTTTGTGTCGAGAGTCGAGAGAGAAGAGATGACAGAGTAAGAAAAAATGGTGGAAAGGGAAAAGAAGTAAGAGATCAAAGGACAGTGAGGAGAAGTGAGATAAAAGGAGACATAATGTGTGTGTGTGAGAGAGAGAGAGAGAGAGAGAGAGAGAGAGAGAGAGAGAGAGAGAGAGAGAGAGAGAGAGAGAG
>JAOTRN010000017.1:2217741-2227900 GCA_028566695.1 Bagroides melapterus
GAGAGAGAGAGAGAGACAGACAGACAGAGACAGACAGAGACAGACAGAAAGAGAGAGAGAGGGATAGTGAGAGAGAGGGATAGTGAGAGAGAGAGAGAGAGACAGAGAGAGAGAGAGAGAGACAGAGAGAGAGAGAGACAGACAGACAGACAGACAGACAGACAGAGAGAGAGAGACAGAGAGACAGACAGAGAGAGAGAGAGAGAGAGAGAGAGACAGACAGACAGACAGACAGACAGACAGACAGAGAGAGAGACAGAGACACAGAGAGAGAGAGAGAGAGAGAGAGAGAGAGACAGACAGACAGAGACAGACAGAGACAGACAGAAAGAGAGAGAGAGGGATAGTGAGAGAGAGAGAGAGAGACAGAGAGAGAGACAGAGAGAGTAATAAATGTTTGAAAGAAATGTTTGTGCTGGACATCAGGTGATGCAGGGTGTTAGTGGGACGAGACAGTTTATGTGATGACATCACTCACTGGACACAATTAGGAAAACTTCTACAGCTAATTTATAAATAATTCCTGCTTCTTCCTCCATAAAAGCTTTAAAGAAGGTCATTAAGGTCTGATATGTGAGAAGCTAAAAATTCAGGGAAAGGAGCAAAGATTTTATGTGTAGTGTTTATCTCCAGAAAAATATCCCTCAAAGGCTTAACACATAGTAAAGAGTTTTAAAGAAGGAAAGAGAAGAGAAAGAAAAGAGTAATAAATAAAACAAATAAATAACGAGGAAACAAAACCGATAAATAATGAGAAAGGAAGAGGTGTGAAGAAAAAAAGAAAGCAGAGAAGAGAAGGGCAGGGCCAAGTAAAAATAAAAAAGGGAAAAAAATAAAAAAGGGAGGACAAGAAGATGAGGGAAGAAAAGAGATGATAGAAAGAGAAGAGAAATGAATAGAATAGATGAATTAAATAAGTAAAGAGAACAGAAGAGAAGAAAATAAAACGAAAAGTGAGGAAAAAATGAAGGAACACAAGGGAAGAGAAAGGAAAAGAAAAGATAAGAAAAGAAAATAAGAGAAAGAGAGAATTGAAGAAAAGAAAAAGGATGAGAGGAGAAGAGAAATGGAAGCACAACCAAAGAAGAATGATAGTAAGAGGGGATCAGTAAGAAAAGGAGAGAAAGAATAAGAGAAGGGGGAAAAAAAATTGATGTGAGGTGAGAAATTATAAGCCCTGCCCCTTTCATTTTTTTCTAGCAGGTGATTGGACTATAAACACATTTTATATGACTACAGTCTGAGAGAAAACATTATCAAGATGCAATTTATTTAAAAGTCGTCTAATAAAAAAAAAAAAAATCTTTGTGACTAAAATCATGCTTTCTACATGTACGTGTTTTGCCTTACAAATGAAAGACTGAGTAACAGAATGACAGATGAAAGAAAAAGAAAAAAGGAAGAGGAGAGAAAAGAAAGGAAACAAAAACCAAATAAAAAACAGAGAGAGGGATAATGAAAGAGAGAAAGAGGAAAAAAAGAAAAAAAAAAAGAATCATCAGAGACAAACTCCTCATTTCTCTGTTATTTATCAGCTAAGCCTCAGCTTTTTGGATTCGTACAGAATGATGGGACAAACAAACAAAAAAAACATCCGTTGTTGTTTATTTAATAAATTCGGGGCTTTTCTCATTCGTGACATTCGTATTTGTCAGTGTGAACACGCTGGACACTTCTGCAGCTCCAACATGTTTTTTTATTAGTGATTCTACTTTAAAAAAGATGCAGGAAATGTCCAATTTTGTTGCTAAATGCTGACACATTCAATCACACACACACACACACACACACACACACACTAACCTCTTTTCTGAGGCATGTTATACCATTTATCCCTCAAGACATTAGCACATGAATCAGTTAATCATGCTAATCTTTCATGCTAATAGAATAGCATGAATTTGCTAGCCAGAAGTCGTGTCACGCTTCGTTCTTATCCGATCGACAGACGAGAGTCACAGCCTAAAATTGCCCCCGGTGCAGAATTCACCTCACGGGGTCATGAATATTCACACAACCGAACGCTTTCCAGCTTTAGCGTGTTGCTCGCGCTGCTTTTCATGTGTTAATCAGACGCTGGTCCGAAACTGGAGGTGGTGCAGTTATATTAAACTCAGTGTTAAACATGGGATTGGTTATGAAAAAAAAAAGAAAACAACAAGCTGCTGCTTTCTCAAAAAAAAAAAAAAAAAAAGGTGTAACACGATTTAGTAAGAGCGTCAGGCGAAGATACATTTTTGACGGCTCCAGAGTCTGAAGTGTTTAGCGTTGAATATAATAAAGATTGATTCATAATTCACGGGAGCAAGTCACGAGTCATTTTTTACACATCACGTTTGTTTTAAAGTGTAATGAAGTTTGATTTTTATGTCATCACACTCACTGGGAGATTAGCAAAGATTAACTAACCCTGCTACATACCGTACGCTCACCAGACGCACCTACAGGGATCTTTGGTGTTTTGTTCAAGATTTAGTTTTATTTATTGTATATGAAAAGCCAGGATAATTTAGTTATGTTTTGTTTCTCCCACAGTAAATGGGAACTGATCACAGGTCAAAATGAAAGTTGTGAGAGGGGACGTGAAGAAACGTCGGACCCTGCGATCGGTCCGAGGATTTGACGCTGAATTGTGCTGCATTTAACTGCAACTCAAATGTTTCTTAAATCATGCTTCCATGTCGTGCGGATGACTTCATGTCACTTGTTAGTGTTAACGTAGACTGTTTTATAGTATTATTTTTATAATGTTATTTTCAATTAGTATTAACTCCAGGGAAGTTTGTATTTACCACCTGGGAAATCGTAATTACGACATCAGGCAGGTTCAATTCATTTCTTAGTCCAAATAATTTGGCTGTTACATAGCTGAAAAAAGTTATGTATGTCTGTAAAACCTGTCTCTAACTGGCTTCTTGTCAGTTATTTTATAGCCACGCCCACAACGCCTCTTCCCGCCCCCAACAATCATTATGATGAGAAGTCTCACGTTTTCAAGGCTGTAATTCAGCGTTCACGAAGTTAATTGTCTGAATTCATGAAGTTACATCAGTCCTAGCTCATGGTACTGTAACACTAGTTAGCATGCTACCACTTGAACCACTTTGAGGAGAAAAAAAAATCATGAAACTTTTATTCAACTCCACCCATTTAAGTGTTTTTATTTTGCTTCTGTTTTTACTAACTGCACTGCATTATATATATTGCACCAAAATAATCCACTCAAATGTACAATAAGAAGAACTGTGTCACGTGTTCTCACGTGCAACACTCCTGCATTTATTTGGTTATTTATATCTCTTCTTTGTGTTTCTTCTCAGGTCTTATCATGCCTTTTATCTCGTGTGCTGAGTCTTCTTTCTGTTCTCACTTCTTGTTTGCGTTGATTATTGTTTAATCCGGTTTGTTGATGTCGCCTTGTGTTCTGACTCTGAGTTCTGACAAAAAAAAATACCATGCTGAGGTTACTCACCTGCCTTCACCTAGGTTCATAAACCGGTCGTTACACGGTAACATGATCATTATGTCACCGCAGAATAAAAAAAACAAGCCATATGAATCAATTATATTTCTGGCTTGTTTGTTTCTAGCTTTATGTCTGGCTTAAACGTGTTGCGTTCACTGAAATTGTTGAAAAAATGAATGACAAAATAATAGAAATGATGCAAATTGGAAAATTCCTTGGTCAAAACTATACGTTTTAGAGTAGTTTTACAGTAAAGTTAATAATAATATAGGTTTTACTGTACTATTACAATAAACTTACAACTTTTTCCACAGTAACTATACAGCACAGTCTTTTACAGACACAGTAGCCTATAGTCTGCCAGCACTGTAAATATTTTCCCAGAATTCCACGCAGCCTGTCATATCTAACGAGAAAAGACAGCATTTTCCTGCTGAAATCACAGAACCAGTGTAAACCCTTCAGTAGAGATCTGTTCTCAATGCAGTCATTAACCAGGGTTGTTTTTTTTTCTTTACCCCGACGCTGCCTCTTACTGTAACGTCATACATCATCGCTTAGACAGGAATGCAAACGAAAAACACGCTCTGTATTTTATTTTGAGCAAAAGTGTGTGTGAAGGATTTGAGAGCTTGACTAATGTTCTGGTGGTAATGGTGGCTAAGGGACAAATCAATCCCAGATCTATTAGAGATGGCTGGTGGGACATTTAAACCTCTGTGGGTGCAGGCCATGTATATTCATCATTAATCAGCTTCATAGCCAGGCTGTGTTTACAGATCATTAATTCAGCATCTGTTGGAAAGCACCTTCAAACCATCATCATCATCATCATCGTCGTCCACTCACGCCTGAAATTTACACCGAGTCCGCTGCTAACGTATTGCTAAATTTAGCTTTTAAAGTTACAGCATTAGAGAAATCCCTACACATGAATGCATCAAAAGAAATAATATTCACTCTTTTCAACATGTTTAGTGGGTTCAGCTGTAGTTTAGTTTCTCTCACGCAGAAGGATACGAAGTTGTTTGATAGTGTGAACGCAGAGCAAACGTTCAGGTGATGCCTTCAAGTTCCACAATTCAGCGGTATGTTAGTTCAGGTTAGTTTCCGGTTCGTTTTTGGAGGGGATGTGTTACATTTTTGTCCAGAAATGTGAAAAACTAAATAATAAATAAATAAATACTAAGTAGCATGTCTTTTATTTTCTTTTGACCAAACACACAACAGTCTTCCTCTTTTTTTTTCTGTTGGCTCACAAGACACAGCAAAAATGTGCAAAAATTTATTGGTGAAAGTTCAAATAGCTAAAGTCAGCAAGAAATGAAACGAACGTAACATCTACCAGAAGCATGTACCCGTCTTTCACAAGGCACATCCTTCTCTTTACAGGAATTTATGTAGGAATAATCATTTATTAAAATATTTTGCATCAATTCAAAGAAACTTAAGAATTAATTATTTAAAAAAACATAATTCTCTACAAACATTTAATATTTTTTTAAATTTAGAATTGAATTTCTATTTTAAATTTGTAATCTTTATTTATTTATTTATTTATTATTTTATATTTTTATTTAAACTTTTTCAGATTGTGTCAGTTGTGTCAAACTTCTGGAACCCGAGTAGCTACATCGATGTCGAGCTGTACGTCTTCTGTAAGTAACTTTTATTTTCACAATAAAAGAGAGATTTGCTTCAAAACATCACAATAAAATATAAACATTTGGAAAACAAAAAACTTTGCAATTTGCATCTCTTATACCTTTAAAGATTACATGCTTTAATTCTTTTTAAATCCTGTCACAATGAGAAAGCACATTAAATTAAAGGCTGTGGTGAAGAGAACCTAACCACAATAAAATTACTAAAATTAAAATTAAAAACTTTTTATCCCTAAATTCGACCCTTTTAGTCAGACACATCGATCTTATCTCCTTCACACCTTAGAGTCCTGCCGTATCTGTATGACCTTTTTCACAGAAAGCTCTGAGATGCATCCAGAATGGTTTTATAATCCAATTGTATCCACGTGTATAGGAAATGAATCGAATCACGAGTCGAACGAGCGTTCCCACCTGCACTCTTCTTCCAGGTGAATTTATACTTGATCTGTTGGCTGCTTTAACTGAGAAAAAACAACACGTCGTCTCCTGTAGCAAAGGGTCAAAAATGATGATGTAACTATTCAGTAAATCGTGTAGAAGAAACTTTGTTTGTCACGTGAGCTTCACAGCAAAGTGGAATTTCTTTTCTTTACCTGTCCTAGTTTCTTAGGAATTTGAGGTCAGAAACGTTATAATGCCCTTAGAGTAGAGAGGGTTAAGAGTCTTGCTCAAGGGCATCTGTGGTAGCTTGGGGGTGTTGGGGCTTGTACCACTGACTTTCTGTTCAGTAAGCTACAGAACTCCCACAATGCACTGCAGTGCCCAAACTAAAGACTGACTCGTGTTAGAGGGTGGGGTCAGTGGGTCAGGATGGCCGAGCGGTCTAAGACGCTGCGGTCAGGGCTCAGTCTCCTCAGGAGGAATGGGTTTAAATCTGATTTCTGACATTGGATTCTTCACTTTGTAACCCTCAGTTGCTCACGTGTATAAAAACGAGATGAAGTGAACGACGCCCTGGATAAAGACGTCTGCAAAATTCTGTAAATGTAAATCGTAGGAACGCAGAACACCAACACACAGCATTCAGAGCCATTTCAGACACAGCTCTGTGGATATTTATGGTGGTCAGTGATACAGAGTCCGTCTTTCTGACTTCACTGATGAACTGGTGGTCAGTAGGACACTAGCGCCTCTGTGTGAGTATGTGAGAGAGATCCATTTACGGTCTGCGGTCAGGAAGCGGAGAAGCTTATTTATGTTTATGGTGTTTTGGTTTAAAAAAAAAAAGCCACAGTTGACCTCTCCATAGCATTAGCAGGTCTCAGGGGCCACACCCACAGCACTGTGACTGACAGACTTCAAAACCACGCCCCCTTTCCAGGGTCAGTCCGCGTACCTATAATAGTGACAGAGATTCATTATGTATGAAAAGCTGTGGAAAAGGTGCGTGTGTGTGTGTGTGTGTGTGTGTGTTGGGGGGTAGAGGGCTGGTGTGTGAGGAACAGGGTGAGTATTGAGTGAAGGAGAAATCTTAACTGTTTATAAATAAACACATGGACATATTTTTCCATGGCATATGTTGAAGCTGTGTGTGTGTGTGTGTGTGTGTCTGTTTTGGCATAGCATCACATCTGTTCCTCTTCCTCAACGTATGGTTATATTTCTCGTAGAATGTGCATGTGTGTGTGTGCGTGTGTGCGTGTGTGTGCGTGTGTGTGTGTGTGTATATATGTGTGTGTGTGTGTGTGTGTGTGTGTAAGCTTGTGTTTATTTCTCCTATCAAATGAACCCAAAACCTTTCAGAGATCTGATCAAAGTAAGCTGTAATGAGCAGCATGCCATGTAATGACCATGTTAATTCATATGGACCACCTACAGTATGATTTTCCTTCTTTTTTCTTTTCCCATAGAGATTAAGGCTAAAGTATCTGATTTTTTGTTTTCTACCCAAAGGCTGAAGCCTGTTAGTTATTTGGACACTGTGTCCTGACAGCAACACCTTGTCATACGTCTGTGGAATAAAAACTAGATCATACCGTTGTTGCGAAGGTATGGTTCCGTAAGTGCCAGTATCACACTTCTCACTCGCTCACTCACTTTTAATATTCACCTCAGTTCAATGTAGAGCACTTTCAGGACATAAAGCAGCTTTACAGAAATAAATAAACTCAGGATGTAAATGATAAATTTAATAAGCAAGTCAGATGTGACGGTGATGGCTAAAAACTCCCTGAGACGATCTGAGGAAGAAACCTTGATAAGAATCAGACTCAAAAGGGAACCACGTCCTCGTCTGGACTAGAACTAGAACTGTGTGTAGATTTATTCTAGTTTTAACATGAGCTCTGTCATGTTGAAGTTATAAACTGCTCACTGATGGAGCAGTGAGTAACCTCCGTGTAATGAGAACCAGAAGTGGGGCATCATGATGTATCAGGAAGGTCTGAGGAGTAGAAGGTTTCAGGATCAATGGTATAATAATTTAAAGGTAATAGAAAACAGGACCTTTAACATGAACCTTACATGATTCTGAAACATTCAGATTACCACCATCCTGCACCATGGAAAGGTTTTTCTGAGAGCGTACTGGAACTATCACACAAATATAGCTAACTGAAGAGATAAGCCTTGATCATAAGCGCTGGATTAGCTCGGTTGGGATTTCTTATCCTTTCCCTCTTGTGGATAATAAGAAAAAGCAACAAGAGTGAAAACACTATACTGTAATCCCCTTGAGGAGTGGTGTGGCTGTAAGTCATCACTGCCTCTGGTTTGAAAGCTGACAATAAAGAACACCTTGTGGTTAACAAGCAAACAAGCAATAAATCAAAATAGGATGGAAAAAATAAATAATTCATACTCAGGCTATTTTGCTGGAACCTACAATGTCACTTGCATGTAAATCTCACTGTATCTTTTTTATTTGTTGTAAACTTATACACGTCACCCTTCACCCTCTCCTCCCACGCATCTCAGATATCCGAAGCGCGTCCTCTGCCGTTCCTTAGGAAGATGAATTATGCCGTGACTTACGGCTGGGAAGGTTAGCGAAATGCCATAACGCCGGGCTGCTCCTGTCCTGCGCTTCACTGCGTCCGTGTCGCATTTTAATGATGCGTGGTGAGGGATATAAGCGCGTAATTGCCATCATGTTTATGCTGCCCGCTGGGTCAGCCTAGCCATCTCGCTCATGTTTTTTCCTGTCTGGCATTTACAGATGAAGACTGGCATCTCATTCTGTTGCTCGGACATGGACTAAGTGACACCAGGACATGGCTTTTAGTGTAACTGGAACATTGATTTCACACTGAGATTCATTTTATTATGGATGCAGCATCTGTAATATTTGATAGAGCAGTTTATGTCTCAGAGATGTACAGTTACTTCTTACTTCTTACCTGCTGGAATGCTAAAGCCAGGTGAACTTTAGCTTTATATTGAGTATCTTGGCCACTTTTGGTGTCTGAAGGCTGAAGAGGAGAAATATTTCTTTAAAATGAACTCTGCATTTAGGGTTTTTGTTTTTTTGCCTTTCTTTTTGAAGCTCAGGTTAAAAATGCGAGTTATGTATCTGCATGGTAAGTAGGATATGAAGTTCGCTAGCTAGATAGTTAGCTATCACTGATTGTATGGCTGCATTGTATTTAGTGATTGTATTGGCTTTGTTCAATTTGCGTGTGACAAAGGTAAGGTAAGGTACGGTAAGGTATTGAAAGTTAATTCACATTGCTAGCTGGAAACCCAATAATGTACTAGCTAGCTAACCTTTAAGGCATTTATAGATATTCTGCGACTCTGGAAATACAACATATTCAATAGACGTATTAATTTTTGTGAAACTCTTTGGTAAAGTTACTATAGTAATATTCCCTATGGCTAAAATGACTGCGTACGCTAACTGAAATTTTGCCATACTGAGAAACATCAACGTTACATCGCAACTGTAGAATTTTTTTTGACTTACAACGTATTCAAATGTACAATAGACTCCGCCCACAGCATGTGAAGTATCTGATAACTTTGGTGCACTTTTCTGGACACGACATTCAGAATGTAAACCGATTGGCTTCCGTGTGCCGGTTTCAAGAAAATAAAGTTTGTCATAGAAGTCCCTCTGAGCCAGAGGTATTGATGTGAACGAGTTATTCTTCAGGTCAGCAGGAAAAAGGTCTGAGGTCAATCTTTTAACTTGTCTTTTCTTTTCAAAGTAGTCGGCTCTTGGACGTATTTACAGATGAAACACACCAGAAAATATACCAGACTCTCTGGAGATCTCGCTGGTGAGACAAATATTGAATCTTCTTCTAAACACTGTTTGAGTGCTCCATGCTGTATAAGACCATATTTGGTCATTTGGTGGTCATTGAGTGTTGAAAATCTGAACTGCTCACTACTTAGCAAGCTAAAACATTCTCTGAGAACCTTTTTCCTAAAATCTAGTTCAGAACTTACTAAACGTGCGCATTTATTAAAAAGGGGAGGGGCTAAAGAATCAAAAACTTAGATGCTCTCCGGAGAAATCTTCAGAACCAGTCTGATGAGTCCGGTTGTGTGATAAAATTGTTTTGCACATCAGAGTAAGCCCTTAATACGTAATTGTGGCAGCTTATTATAAACTATTGTCGTGGTGCCACTAGCAATCTATTTATGCTAATCAACCTAAAACAATCATAAAGACAACGCTGGAGAAACGCTGTGTGTGTAGTGGTAGCTTTTATCACACTGTCAGAACTTTGTGCTTGTCTTTGATTGGAAATGGAATATTTTGTATTTTTCTAGATATCTTTTATATATATATATATATATAAAACGATCCGCTGTGAGTAATGCATCTGTAACGATTTTGAGGCAGGATCCATGTGCGGAACAACTCTCGTTTAATAGAAAATGTCCAGGCAGAAATAATCCAAACGTTAGGCAAATACAAGGTCGGGAAAAACAGGCACAATCCAGAAAGGCAATCAAATCCAAAGGGCAAAAACGTGAAACAGTAAACAGAAACAAACACTAATAAACAGCGTGACAATCAGGAACTCAGAGGCTTGGTAATGCAGCAGACTGACCATACTTCATGAGATGTGAACAG
>JAOTRN010000017.1:2261103-2274603 GCA_028566695.1 Bagroides melapterus
TTCAGAGACAGGTTGTTGGCTCTGCACCAGGTTGTTAGCTGCTGCACCTCCTCTCTGTAAGCTGACTCGTCGTTCTTACTGATGAGACCCACCACGGTTGTATCATCAGCAAACTTAATGATGTGGTTGGAACTGTGCATTGCTGCACAGTCGTGAGTCAGCAAAGTGAACAGCAGTGGACTGAGCACACAGCCCTGAGGAGCTCCAGTGTTCAGTGTGGTGGTGTTGGAGATGCTGTTCCCGATCCGGACTGACTGAGGTCTCCCAGTCAGGAAATACAGGATCCAGTTGCAGAGAGAGGTGTTCAGGCCCAGCAGGCTCAGCTTCTCAATCTCAATCTATCTATCTATATCTGTTTTAGGTCTGTTTAGAAGCCACTAGCTGCCTATTTCTAATAATTTATTTGTATTCAGTTACATCACAAACCTGTATTTATACATATATAGTGAATTGGGCATTGTGTTGTAGAGGGATTAGAAGATTTAAATCTAGCAGTTGGAAATGCTGCATAACAGGAATTATGCCACTGCAAAAAATGCCTTTCTTACTTAGTAGTTTTATCTTGATTTCAGTAGAAATATCTAAAAATTCTTAAAGTTTTTTGACAAAAAATATCAAATTTAAGTGAATTTGTTCTTAATTCAAGCAAAAAAATCTGCCAGTGGGGTAAGATTTTTTTTCTTGAATCTTTCTTGAACTTAGTGTTTAAGAAAGAGTAAACCCATTTCAGGATTTTTTTTCTTACCCCATTGGCAGATTTCTTTGCTTGAATTAAGCACAAATTCACTTAAATTGGATATTTTCTGTCAAAAAACTAGACTGATTTTCTTTGGTCATTTTGCTCAGCAAGAAAACGCATCTTGATTTAAGAATTTTTAGATATTTCTACTGAAATCAAGACAAAAATTCTTACTAAGTAAGTCATTTTTTGAAGTGAAATCCATAACATTTGCTACAGATTATTATAATCCCAAGAGAGCTGGTTTAGCCAACTACATATTTTTGTCAGACAGTGAGTTTATAAAATGTTGAACTAATCTTCAGAAACTATTGAGTAAGAAGTAGAATTTACTTTCTTCTAACTTTCTGAAGGAATTCTTAACCATTAACCGTTGAAGGGTAAGTGTTACGACCCAGTCTAGAGTTGGGACGCACATCGTAAGGAATGACACGGGGTTATGTGTAGTAGATGGACAGAAAAAGAAGAGACGATTTTTTTGTTTAGTGATTTGATTTCATAGTTAATCTCCTGTTTAAACTAAGCCCCATTCAGGGACCCTTCAGGTTCAAGCACTAGGTTTGGCTCACAGTGTGAAAATGGTGGTCAAATTTTAGGCCATGCTATTACAACCATCACTGGTCCATGTTACTTTTAAAGAGCATCATTCTTCTGTTATTAGCTTATAGAAATTTAGCATGCTTGATATATAGAAATATCCCATGGTAATTATATAATTGACTTAATCTTTCTGATAAATTAAAACCCAATTCGAATCACTTAATGTTCATGGTTTGTGAATAAGTTTGCCTGATTTAAAGCTGCTGCCGTTGTTTCCTCCCATAGTAACAGCATTGCTGCCTCTGCAGTGTGTGCCTTCAACCTTAGTGCCATCACCCAGGCCTTCAATGGTCCATTCCGCTACCAGGAGAACCCTCGAATGAGTTGGCTCTCCACCCCGAACCCCATCCCCAACTTTCAGGTTGGAAATGCACCAACACCTGCTATCTGTTAATATTCTTTTATCTACAACATTTTACAAAAGAACACGTTTCCCAAATCTCAGGTTGCTAGTCTAATCCATTATCAGCCCTACCACGAAGACCCCAAGTCAAGAGGCTCAGAAAAAAAGACGTATTTATTTTTTTCTATGCATTTGTCTTATCCTGCAAATTCAGAGTGCTGTATTAATGTACCACTCCGATGTGTTTTATAATGTAACATTTCAAATGTACCGTGCCCATTGCTCCCTTTCAGTCAGTGAGATACTGTATATATCAAAATCCTATACAAGTCAGCAGTTCTTATGTCCAAACCTCTGACATCATTTTCCCACAAACTTTTTTTGATGTTCTATTGCAATGCCCATTCTCAGTGTGTGGTATCTATGTGCCTTCCCAGTGAACAATGCCAATATCCAGTTCCTATGTTCATATGCTTGATAGACCATTTCAAATATCCCTTGTCCAGTATACCCTGACCATCCCCAATCTAACAACTTTTTAGCTCACACTTGTTTTGCTTTGTACCAACTTACCAGACCAATGTGTGTACCACTGAGTGTAGTGATTAATATCTTATTCCGTATCCTATTGTTTATCTGCTAATTCCTCCCTAATGGCCAGTTTAATGCATCTTTCAAACGTTCTTTATTATTATGTCAAATGTCCAATGTGTGTGATACTAATGTATAGTGCTAGTGCCTATGTTTTTGTACCATGCTCTCAGCCTTAATGTATTATAGTACTTTCCCAATCCAAGCCACAAGCATCAAGCCAAGATCCCTTCCCAGTGTACCTTCTCAATGACCATGAACAATTCACGTGTTCTATCCCATGGTACTGACCCAAAATCCTTGCCTTCACAACATAGCTATGCAATGTACAGTACACTCCTAAACAGTGCTATCTGCAAGGTCCAGTCCAACTTTATCTAATATGTAGTATCTAATCTTTCTTTGCAAGACACCTACCAGTGTACCATTCCCAAATACGGTCCAATGTATTTTGTTTTTCATTTTTTTCTTTCTGTCTGTTTTTACTCAGTGTGGGACAGTAGGTGATAACGGCCATGGTGGGAATCTAACAGAACGAAGCCTGCAGGATGCTCAGAGACTCTTTTTGATGAGTGAAGTTGTGCAGCCTGTATCTGTTGACCCCTTGATCAGCCAGGATAACATCCGCTTTTCCAAACTTGTTGTGGACATTGTGCAGGGCCGTGACACACTCTACCATGTCATTTACATCGGGACAGGTCAGACACGCCTAAATTCTAAAAAACTTTATCTAGTATATTCAAAATGGTGATCTGAATCTTTAGGTGGAATAAAACATGATTTTTAGTCATTTAATTGATTATAGATTTCTTTCATTTTTATCACACAGAACATGGCACCGTTATTAAGGCGCTATCCTCATCCAGTCAAACTCTGCGTGGATGTTATCTTGAGGAGATGAAACTTCTTCCAGCAGATCAACAGGAACCAATCCTTAACCTGCAGATCCTGCAGAGTGACAGGTCCCTATTTGTGGGTTTTAACAGCAGAGTTCTGAAGATCCCACTGGAGAGATGCTCCAGCTATAAAACCCAACGGTGAGAGTAGGCACACACACACACACACACACACACACACACACACACACACACACACACATACATACATACATACATACTGTACATACATACATAGTTGCTATGTAGTTTGCAAAGATGCTATGTCTTGGCATAAAATAAAAAAATGTATTTATTTGAGCACAAATCATAAGTAACCTATTAAAATATTACTGTTTGAATGAAGATGCATATATGTTTATATTTATATATTTTTACCATCTCAGTGTTTCATACTAAAGTCATAATCCAAACCCAACCTACCCATTAAAAATCTCCTATAAAAAACCCCTCCAACACTATGTTAATGTGTCTGTCCAAAATACCAGCTTCATATTGGATCAATGTATCCTCCAAATGTATCAAGTTAATGTGGTTTTGGCTAACGACCACATTTGTCTCTAATGGCAATCTAACACTTCTCGCCGTCTGCCATGCCGCTGAGCGATGTGTCGAGAGAACAATGTATCTTATAAAACTTAATATCCTCAGTAATAGACAAAGTTAAACAACTTTTCTCGCTGTCTGAAGATGAAGGCAAGCGGCGCCGGTCAATTTATCCCGAGGCAGGAAATGGCTATTGTTCAGCGCAGCTTAATTTACATATTACACACTTAACCTATCACAGATTGCATTACTACCATCGCTCCTATCCATTCTATTGAATAATCAATTCCTACTTCAAGCGAGGTAACATTTATATATGAAACTTTATTTAATATTTGCAGTTTTCTACCAGCATTAACTTCACATAATAGCAATGAAGATGGAACAGTAGAAGTGTCTCTTTACAGAAGTATGTACTGTATGTGTGTGAACAGCGAGCTTTTCAGACCAGCTGGTTTCCAATCTGTTGCTTCCAAATACATTTTATATTGTCACTCAGTTCCTGTGTCTGATGTCAGGAACAACGTGGAAAGCGGATTTGAACAAAAAATATCCCGTAAGTGTATTTTGAAGTAGGTCATTTCTAAGAATACTGCTCTTCAATTTTCTTCCAGCTGCTACAAGTAAACCTCTATAATTGTTTTTCTACCTTTTGTGTTGCTGTGGATACGAGATATAATATATATGTTTTTCTACCTAGTACCCTTGGCTTTTTTCCTAGCTGCAATTCTTGCATTTATTAGTTTTTAATTTCATTATCAGTTCTATGTTTCATATTTACCTTAACCCTTGAATCCTATAATAATAAAAATAACTGCTAGTTTCTTGCCTTGTTTGTTACTCATATTTCATAGTTGTTTTCTTCATGTCTAGTTCCTTGTTTCCTTTTAATGGCTTGGTTATTTCCAGGTCCATCATGATGCTTCCTCGTTACAGTCTTCTCTGGTTATAGCTTAGAATACCTTGATTGTTTTCTAATTTCTTATGTCCTAGGCTTCATTGCATTCATCGGCTTGTCCCGTAGTTCTCAGTTCTATGGTTTCTTAGTATTTCTTGCTTATCTCTTCTCACTTGTCCTCTCTTGTTTTCTCTGCCTTGCTTTGGTATTAAACAAACATTACGCTTTATCCAGAACCTGCAAAATATAGAATGTGTAGCAATAGTAAATCATTTCTTCTCCCATTCCTAGCTGAGCATCATTATATTTGTTTGTACAGCATGCTGCTCTGTGATTTTATTAAGCCTCTGGTGTGCAGCGAGCCCCACTAATAAGATTTATTTAATGAAGCTTAACTAGAAGCTCATTAGTACTATCAGGTGTTTGTGACAGATTTAGAGTAAATACCTAAATACCACTGGTCTTGGCAGGAAAGTACAAAAAGCCATTTATTTTCTTGTTTTTCCGTTTATTTATTTATTTTCCTGCATTCAGGGTGTCATGTGTCACCAAGGCTCTTCCAGGAGAGCCATCACCCCATGACAAGAGTGCGGTGTGTGTGTGTGTGTGTGTGTGTGTGTGTTTGTCTGTCTGTGTGTTTGTCTATGTTTGTGTGTGCTGTTTCTGTGTAAATGTCTAAATGTTCTTTTGTATAAGATGCAGGGCTTCTGGTCGTGTCCTGTTGCCTTAGTGATGCCTTGAATGTTGACATGGCTACACACACACACACACACACACACACACACACTTATAGATAGTCATAATCACAAATGCACTCTATGTCAAAATGTATCATTATTTTCAGGCTATGTTGTAGAATATACTGTTTAACTACAAATTATTTGACCTTTAGTTGGCATCCAGGGGCATATTATTGTGTTGGTTATAGATGGCAACATGTAAGCTATAGCTGGTCGTGTATAGGTTATAGCTGGTCATGTGCAGGGTATAATTGGTCATGTGTAGATTATAAATGGACATGTGGAGGTTATTGATGGTCACATGTAGGCTATAGCTGGCCACAGATGGACATTCTGATGTGCTATAGATGGTCATATGTGTAGTATAACTGGTCACATGCAATCTATCTCATGTAGACTCTAAATGGTTACAATTACACAATTCTGGTCATATTCCGGCTATGAAAGATTACAAGTAGGCGACGGATGATCATTTGAAGTCTGGAGATGGTCAGATGAGGCTATAGATGGTTATTTGTAAACTATGAATAATCACATGCAGTCTATGGATAGACTTGTGCAGGCTATAGATGCTCACATTGGTCTCATGCTTTCACAGTTTAGCTGTAATCCACAAGAGCTTTGGTTTTGTTAACCAATAACGTCAGGCTGATTTTCTTTTAGAGTTGAACAAGAGAAGGGTGTGCACCCTCAATTGCCACACACACACACACACACACACACACACACGGCTTACAGCTGTCTGATGCTGTCGGTTTGTTAGTGGGATGCTCCGAATCAGTGGTGTGTGAAGAGCACCCTGTTGGTTTAGCATATGTGTGTGTTTAAAAAGATGACACATACCTGGCATCCCAGATTGTTTATTCACTGTGTCCCTCTGTGTTCACCTCGAAACAGAAGCGAAGGGAATAAAATAATAGATTTATATCAGTGAGCCATTTCGGCAGCATAGATGAATGAATGAATGAATGAAAATATTAAGTGATTTCGTTGTACAGTGCTGTGAACATGAGCATTGCCCCTTCCTGAAGACTTACCTCTTCACGAAATACTTGAACTAGCACTTTCTCCTGGTTTGTTCTATGTGTGTAATTAAAATAAATACCACTTTTAGAAGTAATAGCTTTCTCACATGGCTGATGAAATTTTACATTTTATGTTAATACTGAATTACTGGTTAATTTGGCTTATTATCACATTTTGATTCCATTTAGACATGGGAATATTAATGATTTGTTACCAGCTGTTTCTGCTTTTTTAGCTAAAGCACCGATCAAACTGAACACTAATGGAAAAAATTCACCCAATGGTAAAGTCATTTTAATAAAACACATAGAAATGAGGAACAGCATTATAAAGTTTGAGGAACAGCATTATAAAGTTTGAGGAATAGCATTATAAAGTTTGGCTATCCTTAAACCACTACATAAATCTTTCTAATGGTTTTATTAGCTTTAATTTGCTCAGACAGTTACATCTTCTTGTTATTATGGTGTGCAGTGTGCAACATGACACAATTATATTGATAAATGTAAAGGGTTTAATTAAATCCTTAAGCTTTCTCTCTTATATAATCATATAAAAAAAGGGGTGTGTGTGTGTGTGTGTGTGTGTAATTTGCATGTTCTCAAGTTTACATACTTTGGGGGTTTCCCAAGTCCAAAGACATGAGTTTTTGGCTGATTAGCATCTCTAAATTGTCTGAAGTATGGGTTGGAGCCCCGTCCACTTTGTCCCCTGGCTTGTACCCAGAGTGCCCTGGGTTAGACTCAAGGCTCCTTGTCACTTTTCGGGTAAGCGGGTTAAAAAAATCGATGGGTGTATGGCTCTGCACACCCACAACAACAAACAGCCTTATTGTGCTTAAATGATGATATTAAATTTTGTTTAGATCTTGGATCAGTCTTTTGCAAAACAAAGTATTACCTAAGACTTTTCAGAGCAGCTCTCAAAAGTGTGAGATATATAGTAATCCATAACTTCTCGGAAAGTAAAAGCTAGTTAAAAAATGGAGTGTGTTGATTTAGCTAGCTAGCATATTTCTGTTCCAATGTTAATGTGACCTAGCAACCTAGATCATTCAAGTGAAACTCTTGAAACATCCTTATAATGGGTCATGTGACTGTGCTCAGAATGAACAAATCACATTCCAACTATATTTTAAAAGTAATTATGATAAATCTGTAATCAGTTACATCGTACATCTGCTTGGAATGTTGGCTGATTGCTGGCCCACAAATAGGTTCTAAAACATATACAAAAACTGACAAAAGGACCAGATGACAATCATCATGGAGGCTGCCAGGAGACCTACGGCAACATTAAAGGAGCTGCTGGAATATCTGGCAAGTAATGGTCATTCCCTGCATGTGACAGCTCTCATATTCACCATTCGTCTGTGATATAGGGAGGGTGGTAAGATGGAAGCCCATTCCCCTTTGAAAACCCTTGCATGATTAATGTTCCCCAGAACAAAACGTGTTGCTTGTTCACCCAAACCGAAGCATGGTGAAGCTGCGGAACTGCTTCTCTTCAACTGGGATTTACGCAATTTAGATGGAAACCTATGGAAATTTAGATATCTTTTAATTAAAACCTGTGCACCTCTGTTAGAGGAAAAAATAATGACTCAAATCCAAGTCAACAAAGGAACAGCTTCAGAAGAAGATAAATGTTTTGAGATGGTCCAGATGGTCAGAGTTTGGATCTATATTCTATAAAAAAAAAAAAAACACGTGGAATGATTTGAGGATGGTTGTATACAGGAGATCCCCTCACACTGTGATAGATCTGGAGCATTCTTCAGGGAAGTTTGGAATAACATTTCCAAATAAAGTGAGAGAATGACTTTTAAGAAAGTGTTTGTCAATTATAAACTTTTTCTTTCTCTTTGTTTTTCACTTGACTTTTGTTGCTTGTTATATAACATTAAAGATGGAAAATCACTGATTGTTTGTCCTGGTTTCTTTCTTTACATCACAAAATTTAAAATGTCATGCTTTAAATGTCATTCTTTAATTAAACAAAAGTACTGACTGCTAGCCAAGCTTCCATGAGTTTCACTGTGTGTGTGTGTGTGTGTTTTATCCTGTAGAGATTGCTTGTATGCGAGGGATCCGTATTGTGGTTGGGACAGGAAACAGAGACGATGCACTACAATTGAAGCCAGCTCTAACATGAGCCAGTGGAGCCAGAACATCACACAGTGTCCTGTAAGACATACACCCTTTAACCTCTCTCTCTCTCTCTCTCTCTCACACACACACACACACATAAACACACACAAAGAGAGCAAACACAAAGGAAACAAGTAAACTATAATTGGCTAGTAGTACTTGACCCATTACCCACTGACAAGAAAGACAAGAGACAATTTCGTTTAATGTAGCGTGATTTTTATTTGGTGTCAAAATATAAATGAGAAAAATTCCAAGCCTAAAAAAACAATACAAAAACAATGTTAAGAAATCAGTGAAGAAAGCAAATACTTTAACACTGAAACATATTAATAAAACAGATGCTTTTAAAATCGAGATGTAATACAAAAGACTATTAAGGTATAATTTATTCCTGGATAGTGTCTGAAGAGGATGTGGTTATTTTCACAACACACGATTCTGATTTTTCAGGAGCAAAATCTTACCCGAGATGGGGGTTTCAGCGCGTGGTCATCCTGGCAGTCATGTACCCATGATGACGGAGGTGAAACATCAAGCACCTGCCTGTGTCGCTCTCGTGCGTGCGATCACCCGGTCCCTCGTTGTGGGGGGGCCGAGTGTGTGGGACCCATGATGGAGGTGACCAACTGCTCAAGGTAATGTCAAGTACATGAGAGAAATTCTGTAAGGAAGAGCATGATGGCATTTTTCAAGGGCACCAGCCGATAATACAGTAGAGAAACACACATCTGCTGTGCTGTAGCTCTGTGTGTGTGTATGTGTGTGTGTGTGTGTGTGTAGGAGTGGAGGTTGGACTCCCTGGTCCTCCTGGGCTCCATGCAGCACCAGCTGTGGTGTCGGGTTTGAAGTTCGTCAGCGTTCATGCAGTAACCCGACTCCTCGACATGGAGGCAGAGTGTGTGTCGGCCAGACACGAGAGGAGCGGTGAGACAAACACACACACACACACACACACACACATAATATATAATAACATTTATCAGCAAGTTGTGCATAAATATATACGTGTATGATGTGTGTAGGTTGTGTAACGAAGACTCTGTGTGTCCTGTGCGTGTGTCCTGGGCTCAGTGGACCTCCTGGTCTACATGCACAGCAGTGTGTGGTGGCGGTTTCCAGTCCCGTGTCCGAACCTGTGAAAATGGAAACTCCTGCCCAGGGTGTGCTCAGGTAGGACTCATGTCCTGTCAATCAAAATCCAGTCCTATTAAACCGCCACTCCTGAACATGGCAGCACTGTTACAGTAAATAAGAAGTTTAGAAGTATATTGTCATCATCTCCTCTTATGTTACAAACACGAGGACTCGATAAGAGTCACAGACTAGAAGATAAGTTGTTTCTATGGCAACGCTCACACAGCACCTTAACATCTTTGCAATTAGAAATAGCCAGAAGACTGAACACTATAATGTTGATTACATGGTCCATACTGCTAATGATACATTGATAAACTCTAAAATTACTCTACAACAGCACTACCTTTACCTGCGTTGTGTTATTGTTAGCATTTATATTTCCAGCATTTAGCAGGTGCCTTTATCCAGAGGGACTTACATGCAGGGGCAGACTGGGACCAAAAATTAGCCCTGGATTTCCTGTCCCACAGCAGCCCACCACATCCCACATCATTATACATTGGCTCATTAACGTGGAGACTAATTTTTATCACTTACTAGCATAAAAATGTAATGCAACACAAAATAAATGCTATCACGCCAAAAGCATAATCTGTTAATCTTAAGCATTTCACAGCATCTGTCTCTAAAGTATTTTTCTTCTTTTCGTGTAACTTTTCAGCTCCACCTTTTCTTTTCTTTTCCCCTTTTCATCCACTGAAAGTATTATTAATTATTTACACAGAGAAATTTGTTGTATCGTGAAAGGATCAGTATCTCTCCTTCAGTAAATGTGAAGTGAAGGGGCGTGTTTAAGAACATGTATGGAATAGACCAAACTAATTAACAGGGACTGAGGGCAATACATTTGCATGCACATAAACACACGCTCTTTGTCGTCGGTGCCCGTGCGATTAACGGACTCATCATCTGCCTAGGAATTGAGATGCATAATGATATTATGGTTTCCGACATTTTTAAATATATTTGCGTACTGACTGGGCCGGCCCACCTTGGCCAGCGGCCAACCAGGAAAATTCCCGGTGCTCCAGATGGCCAGTCCGCCACTGCTTACATGTAATCTCACTTTATATAAGTGAGCAATTAAGGGTTAAAGACCTTGCTCAGGGGCCGAGCAGTGGCAGCTTGGTGGACATTGCATTCGAACTCACAACCTTCCTCACAGTGGTCCAATTTTGAATTCAATTATTTTTCTATTAATAGCTATAATGCTTAAAAAGTATTTCAACCGATTCATAGTTTGTCATCACCTTCCAGACTACACACAATGGTGCAGATGTGTAATATTGTTTTTTTTTTAAGTTTGTTTATGTTAATGTTTATGTTAAAGTAATCTTCAAGATATTTCTAGAATAAAAAGGGATGTGGAAATGTTGTTATATCATTAAATAATCAGGCAGGCTGTGCAGCACTGAGTATCCATGATGAAGAGAGTGAATCAGTGCTTCTTAATGAGGCTAAAAGTGTAGATTCACAACTATGTTCATCACTGTAACTATCAGGCTCTCATATTTCTTCAAAAAAATATCACAAATCATATAACTAGCTCGCTAACATATTCCAGAAGGAACCATGTCCTGATGGTGGAATAAAACACAAAAAATATTCTTTCTCGTGTAGGAGTACAGAACATGCAGTTTGGAGCCATGTCCCGAGGTACGCCGATACACACCCTGGTCTCCATGGTACCCGGTGAATGTGACAGTGGGCGGAGTCAGACAGGAGCAGCGTGTGAGACACACTTGTCGAGCGCCGCTGGCTGACACACACCTCCTCCAGCTGGGGAAACGCAAAGCAGAGACGCGTCACTGCCCACCTGCTGGTGAAGCACCAGGGTGTGAGACTGACGGTAAAACACATGCTGGGTCGTAAATGATTCCTAACCTGCTGTTTTGTTTACCGAAGCATTTAGCGCACTACGACAGGAGTGATGTGTTGATCAAATTCTGTTGTGATTTTAACCTTATTGATACATAAAAATTTTATTTTAACATATTAAAATAAACATTGTGTATGGACAATTTTAATGATGAAAATATCTTCTTTAGGCAGTGATGACTCTGTCTCTGTTTTTCTCCATATTTTCATACAGATCTGGTACAAGACTTAGTGAGCGTGTCACAACCTTTGACCCCAGTGCAGGGGGTCACCTGGTTGCCATGGGAGACATGGTCTTCATGTTCCAAAGAGTGCTCTAGAGGGTTTCGAACCCGTAAGCGCTCATGTGTCTCCCCTGATGGCAAAAGTTCTGTGTTCCTATGCAGTGGAACTCCAGCGGAGTATCAGGACTGTAACACACAGCCGTGCCCAGGTACCTGAAAAGAAATCAGATTAAAAATCATAACCAGATTTAGAATCAGATTCTTACTCAAAATTGTATTAATGTACATAAAATAATTCAGATTATTAAAGAAAATTTGAATCAGAACAGAAACTGAATTCAGAATCAGAAATGTGATCAGAATGGTGTGTTTTATTTTCTTGTAGTAAAGGGGGCATGGAGCTGCTGGTCCTCCTGGTCTGAATGTTCTACTTCCTGTGGAGGTGGACATTACCAACGCACTCGCACCTGCTCAAACCCTGCCCCGTCCTACTCAGGGGACATCTGCATTGGCCTGCACACTGAGGAGGCTCTGTGCAACATGCACGAGTGTGATGGTGTGGGACACACACACACATACACACACACAGACACACACACACAGACAGACACACAGACAGACACACACACCCACAGACACACACACACACAGACACACACACAGACAGACACACACACACAGACACACAGACACACACACAGACAGACACACACACACAGACACACACACAGACACACACACACAGACACACACACACACACATAGACACACACACACACACACACACACACCCTGGTTCTCTGGGGTCCTGGAATGTAATGTGAATGTGTGCGTGTGTGTGTGTGTGTGTGTGTATGTGTGCGTGTGTGTGTCTGTGTGTGTTATAGGTGGATGGGGGGGATGGTCAGAATGGACCGAGTGTGAGGATGGGCTTCAGTACCGCACTCGAGTGTGTGAGATAAGCCCCAAACCCTGTAAAGGGAACCGCACGGATCAGAGACCGTGTCCTCCAAAAGAGAGTGCAGGTGAGTTCACCTCGTCCATCTTTCACTCTGTCTCACCTCTTCAAGTAAAGTAAGAAATTTAGGGAAAAAAACAATTCAAGATGTGTTTTTATAGGAAATTAACTCACAGTGGGGTGATGTGATGAAGTAGAATGAAACTTCACTAAAGTTTATGATTTTTTTTTACATACACGTATTAAAACGCATCATACATTTTATTCATTTAAAGATAAATGTAATGTTGTGGAACATCCAAAAACACAAATATTGTCACTACAACAAAGCAACTGTAAAGGTTTGCTTCCTCAACAGATTTTAATTTATTCTTTTTTAATCTAATTGTCATGCAACCAATAAACTCTTAAAAAAATCCCCATTATACAGCATTGATCCCAGAGACCCTGGGCATAAATGTTAAATAGACATTTTATTCTAATGAAACATTTCGCCACATCAATGATTCTATATTATTATTCTTTTTCTTTGTCAGATAACAGAAAGTCTGTAGTCTGTTTTGCTACTCTAACTCTTCCCTTCTTTCTCTTTTCTAGTTGGCTCACCAGGAGGGAAGAAAGGTTTAAATTGTGGAGGTAACTTAAATCATCCTGTTATCATTACCCAGCATGCAAGTGTTTAACATTATTCTATTGTACAGTACTGTGCAAAAGTCTTAGGCACCATATTATCTGTAGTACAAATTTTGTTCTATAAGTTTATGATGTCTG
>JAOTRN010000017.1:2274828-2285603 GCA_028566695.1 Bagroides melapterus
AGACATCATAAACTTATAGAACAAAATCTGTACTACAGATAATATGGTGCCTAAGACTTTTGCACAGTACTGTGTGTTGTACTCTATTTAAACGTCTACTTTTATGAATTTGTGCTTTCAGCGTCTCATCGAATTGTTGTGATCATGTGATATAAAACATGACTGAATCATCTCTCTCTCTCTCTCTCTCTCTCTCTCTCTCTCTCTCTCTCAGGTTTCTCCCTGTTCCACCTGATTCTCACAGGTGCCATCTCCTTCCTGGTAGCGTTGCTGGGCTCCATTCTCGTTTACATGTTCTTTCAGAAGGTTTATAAACCCATCCAGGAGCCTGCGGTGATCCATCCCAGCACCCCCAACCATCTTCACAACAAACACAACACCAGCACCCCAAAGAACGAGAAATATACTCCTATGGAGTTTAAGGTATCTCTCTTTTTTATTCTAAGATTGATCAATTATAAGAAAGGGATTAAAATCATGTTTCTGTTACAGAGATATCCGTCATGTTTAAAACAAAAGAGTGACAAGCTAAAATGACAGTATTCATTAAAAAAAGGCTGCTATTTTTAAAGTTGATGTTCCCCTCATTTCTTAGTTTCATTCCCACCTGTACACAGACTCGTGTCTGATAAAAGTTGACTTAAAGAAGCAAAAACATTAGGAGTAACTGTGTATGACTTAATATCTAGTGGGAAGTTTAATTATTCAAAGCGGTACTCAGAGTAGAAAGTTCTATAATTGGTTTGGTGCAATAACCAGTACAAAGATACCTAGAGTTAATTAAATGCTGTACCATCTGCTGGCTGGACAGGACACAGAGTATGTTAATTGTTCTTTGAAGTCATTTCAGGCTCAGACTCTGACAGGCTGATGGGTAATTTAAAAAAAAAAAAATGAGACATTGAAAAAAGAGAGAAGGAGAGACTAACCATTTAAATGTACACTCAACTAAATTAACTAACCACATCTTCTGGTCTTCTGGAGCCTCATTTCTTGGAATGCACACAGTGATGCTGAGGGCTCCACATGGACAGACTAAACAGATATGAGATTACTGTAGGTGGAACCACTTAGAAACCAAGATGTTTGAGGACTACAACTGCTATGATAGTCTTATGGACTGGTGTTGAAAATTAGCATGGGTGCTAAAACACTTAAGCAAATGCATACGGTTTGTCCAATGTACTTGTGATGTCCATGTGAAAAAAAAAACAAATAAAAAATTATGCCAGTTACCATCACAAACAATTTCCCCACACAAGTCTCCAACAGTAAACAGTTGATAACTAGAATGAATTTCCTGGGTGCATTTTGACCATATAGGATATTTTTAGTTTTATTTTATCTGGTGTCACCCAGATGATGATTGTACCTTTTGAGTCTGCTTCTCCTCATGGTTTCTTCCCCACATCGTCTCAGTGAGCTTTTCCGCACCATCCTCACCTTCGGCTTGTTCATTATGGATAATTTGATAGTTTATATAGTTATATATTTAAAATGTATATCAGATTTGATATATTCCTATAGAGATGCTTTGTCACAATGTCCGTTCTTGAAAGCACTATACAAATAAAATTGCATTGAATTAAACTAATGAAAATATTAATGAAAATTGCTTTAAGGACACACTAGATATTTATACTAATATCAGGAGGAAGACCAGAAAGTTCATATATGAGCTGTAATCCATAATCATCTCAATTATGACAAATCATGGCTTGAACTATCTTGCTTTGCAGGTAATGAGTCTATCTCATATATTAGTTTCACCTTTTGAGCATTACTGAAATAAATGAACTTTTGCACGATATTCTAATTTTTCGAGTTTCACCTGTAAGCTGGTAACAGGAAACAGTGACCAAAAGACAGGAAACAGTGACCAAATAAGGAAAGGTTTTAGGGTGTACAGGAAGTGCTACTTGCTAGGGACACTAGATCAACACCTTTTAAGTCAGCCTTTCAGCAAATATTATTATTCATAAAGTCTCGAGTCACAGATCCATTTTAAACACATGTTAATGACTTATTTTCAGTGACCAGTGATTTTAAAATGATGTTATTTGACAGATATAAGGTGATGGATCATTATTTTCTGAATTTTCTACATTATACTCTGGTTGACCTCACTTAGATGGAGTTATTGTTGCACCTAGTGGTCAAAACTGGAATTGCAGCAAGCACTGATCAAGTCCTGCTGGGGCAGTTAACATGTTCCCCCATGCTCAGGGACAGAACAGTTAAAGTGGTTGCATAGTTCCATAAAAACATACAAATTTTAGTTTCAGGTCATAAACTGGCAACCCTAGGTAATGATATTAAGGCTTAAGGTGTACTCTTCTTTGTTTTTTTAGACGCTAAACAAGAACAATCTGCTGCCGGATGAGAGCTGTAACTTCTACCCTCCTCCTCCACCACCGCAGACGAACGTCTACACTACCACGTACTACGCTCCTCCGCTGGGCAAATACGACTTCCCGTCTTTAGACTCCCCCTGCAGGAACTACATGCACAGCTGAACCCTGCCTCGCACCTCCAGAACCTTCTGTGTTATCGCAGGTGCAGTGACGCAGCGTTAACCACGAGTCACTGGAGAGTCACTGGTGCGTGTGGATGTTCACAAGCGCCCAGCACATTCTTGTTCGTAAAACTGGAAGGAAAAGATAACAAGGATAAATAAGATGGGAGCTTTACCTTGTTTTTGGACATTTAGGGCTCATGATGTTGATGAATAAAGATTGATCCAGAAGGCATGAACACACCACTACATGACCAAAATATATAAACTTGTCCAAATGCAACTGAACTAAGACACTTTCTGGCGGGATACACAGACCTGTAAGTCTTCCACGAAGATAAAGACCTTAGGACGGAAAGTTCTGGTATTCAGTTCATCGTTTTGCTCTCTGGCATGGTGTTCACACTAGACTGTGCAGTATTATTCCTTACTCTGTTTCCTCTGCACCAACAATTGATCCATTCATGCTTCTACTATACGTTCGCATCACACAGGTTACATGAATTTATGAAGATGCCGCGACGATAAAAAGCTGTACACTTTTTTTGTGAAGAATCTCACAGCTACTTCATCCGTTACCTACACGAATGTGAACACCGCTGGGGTCTAATGTAGCTTTTAGTGGTAAAGGGAGCCTCAGGATGGATGTAGAATCCACTCTTTATAAACCGCTACATTAATATAATATAATTGGGTTTTTTTCCACCACAGCATACATCTTACTGAAGATACAGTGCCAATTAGTGTGGAACACACACACACACACACACACAAACATTATGTGTGTATAAAAAAGAGTCTGTAGGGGTGTCTGTATGATTGTAATGTCTGTGTGTAGACTTTTATTAAATTATTGTATAGACACAGTAGAAGCCCAGAGACCAAATTAAATGATATTAAACGTGTTACAGTAAAGCAGGTGTGTTATTACCATGTAATTAATTACACTTTAATAAACAGCATATTAACGAGGGGTTTATCGATACCAACATTGATACCATATTCCCTACACCATACCGTACTCGTACACACTCATACTTGGAAACGAAAGTGCTCTGGTACCTAAATCCGGATATGAAGTATTTCAAGTGTACATTGTTGTGCTAATTAACAGATGAATCAAAATAGCAGTGATTTGGACCAGTCTGTAAAGTGAGAAGGGAACCTACCTATAAGGGGATGGCTAAATTATACCATTTTATTCCTGCATTACATTACACTGATAATCATTTTTATTCACGCATTACAGATCGTACAAAAACCGTGTGGGAAGAAGGGAAAAGAGGGGGAAAATATGGGAGGGATAAGGAAAAGGGCAAAGAGGAAGGGAATGTTCTTTTTCTACTTGTTTTCAATAAAACAGATTACTGAAAGATCAATACTCAGATCTATTTCACCTTATTGACCCAAACTCAAGAGACATACCGGGAATATTCTGTTTTTTCACTTAATATTAATTTCTGTGCAATGCAGCCTATTCCTCCAGTAAAAGTAACACATCTTACACATAAAACTCAGTAGCATGTCATGCTAGCTAGGTCAGAAATGTTAGCTAGCGAGTTGAAAACGACAGCTCTTTCCCAGCATGTTGTTCATGACAATCAGATGATGTTGAAAACAACGTGAACGTGAAAACAAACCCACTGCAAAGTCACTAATGTAGCTAGCTAATAAACAAGCTAATGTCATAAAGAATGTGTTATAGTGCATGAATACATACATGGGACAATATTCCTACCAGGGAAATAGAAACAGGACTAAATAAAATGTTCTGTGATGTCAGTAGTGTTGTTTTGTGGTATCAGTATTGGTATCTGAATCCACGAGTACATCTGCTCAGATTATCCGAGAAAATTAATTAATTCATCACACTACTCCTGTTCCTCTAATTTGTTTTCCTCCTCACGGCTCTAAGATGAGCGAAGCCCGGAGCTTCACACGCCATGTTGTGTAAACTGAGCTGTGTGAATAATTATAGTCAGAGTCGAGAGACTACGAATTATACTAATAACATTTTGGAAATATTTCAGATAAAAGTTAACCCTTTCCCTTTGAAGTTCACTGTTGGGAAAATGTTATTCAAACTGCCAGCTGGTGATGTCATAATGAATGTTACAGCAGCTGACCAATCAGCAACTTTGCTTAAATCCACACCGGGTGGAGCTACTGACTCACTAGGATCTTAACACATAATCTTTATAAACACACACTTGCTTGCTGTACGGATCTTTCCTTCACTTCCTTCCTACCTTCTTTTCTCTTTCTTTCTTCTGTACTTACATATACTCCGTTCCTTCATTTCTTGTTCTTTATTCTGCACTTACATACACTCTTTTTTCTTTCTTTTTTCTTTTTCTTACTTTTTCTTTTCAACATTTGTCCTTCCTATCAATTTTCTTTCTTTTCTACCTTTTTCTTCTACCTTTTTTTCTTCTTTTCTTTATTTCTACCTTTTACGTTTTTCTTTCTCTATTTTCTTTTTTCCCGTCCTTCCTTTTTACCTACCCACCTACCTACTATCTGACATGTGAAAGCCATCTCCATTCTATTTTGTTCTATTCATTCTAACATCAGACCACAGGTCAGTCATGCTCCCGATGCTGACTTGGCGCTCACCAAACACACATATATCAAACATACCTTGAGCTTCTAGTTGAAAGGGCGGGAAAAATGTCCCATCCAAAGGGAAGTCAAACGTTCTACATGCTCTACTGTATTTCACTCTCTCTGAGACGCCATTGGTTGTTCGAGCTTCCGTATGCAATTCGAGCTCTGCATCACACCGTCACTGCCTTTCTACACACTGTGAATTTTTTGCTATGTTCTATTTTTGTATGCTGCGCCTCATAATCAATAAACTTCAAGTAAACCATTTATGTCTCGTTTATGAAAAGGACTGAATTGTATATTTATAACTTCGGGTATGGCTGGCTCTCCTTGATTTCTCCTACCAGAACAAACAGTTTCAGTGTAGGGCAGTGAAGAGAATTCTGGAGGTGTGTGAATTGATTTTTTTTTGTTTTGTTTTAAGTGTTGAAATTTATTGCTTTCTCTCTGTGTCTACCGTTGTCTTTCTGTCTGTCTCTTTCTCTACTGCTGTGTGAACGCCATGAAAGGTTTTTGTGAATCTCAGCATTAAAGTTTCAGAAATGTCAGCAGAAGCTTTTACAGTTCTTTTTCTATCACCTCTCGCTCTCTCTCTTTTGCGCTCTTTTTGGTTTATTCCTTTCATTGCTGCAGCATTTCAGGGCTAACAATAGAGGTCTTCAGTGTGGATGTCTGAACACCACTAAAGAGTCTGAGTGGAGTGCTGTATGTTCAAACAGGAACAAAGCCGGCTCTCCTCCAGGTCTGTGATTCATCCTCAGGAAACATGAAGGCTTTCAGTTATACAGCATTTTACTGCCTTTAGTTCTAAAGAAAACATTATTTTACATCTGTTACACAGGATATACTTAAAGAGTGTACAAAAGCAATAGTTGCATATTATGATGATGAGGATGATGATAAATACTATTTTTATTGCACAACATCCACCTTTTCACCATGTTGTGTGTAAGCTTGTGTGACTGATTCATTTTCCTGATTCACTAAAAACCTCTGTGACGTTAGAGAGTTCATTCCAGGCTCTGTTGCCGTTCTACATTATCATTTACTCCCCCAGACACACACGCACACACACACACACACACACAAAGTGCTTTATCTGGCTGGTGTGTTAATGCAAGCCCTGCTTTTGGCTAATAAAATACATTTATAGCTACCTCACTCTGCCACTCTACCAGTGGTTGGGAGGTGGCGGTAGGTCAGGTGACTGGTGTCAGGAAAGAGAGGTGCTCTGGCAGATGTTCATAATGTTTGCACCCTGCAGTACTTTTTACTCAATAACCAGACAAGGAGTATAATATAAACCATTATGTAATTATGATAGTTATAATTACAATAATTATATAATGAACATCATGTGGAACTTTTCTGTAAACATTCACTTTCATAGAAAATTACAAAAATTAAAACAATAGCTAGAAAAATTTAAAATGTTTAAAGATTTTGCAGTCCTGCTATCAGAGTTGCTCACAGGGCTGTAGGATCTAACACTAAATATCATTCAGGTTCACTCAATGAGCTCGGGGATCTCTTCTCCCAAACCCCACCCACCCAGGATAAATACACATAGAATATAGCACGAAAAATCACACAACACACAACAATCTGATCTACCATTCAGGCATGCTCGCAACCTTGGGGTAATCATGGACAAATCAAGTGTCCTACCATGTTGCTAATGTGATACGCTCATGTCGGTTTCTTCTCTATGACTTCAGAAGGATTCAGCCATTTTTATCCACACAGGCTGCTCAGGTACTTGTTCAGTCTCATCATCTTGAGACTGGACTACTGCAACTCACTGCTAGAAGGTCTACAAAAGAACGCAATTCGTTCTCTGCAAATGATCCAAAATGCAGCCCAACTTGTTTTCAACCTGCCTAAGTTCTGACACACCACCCCGTTGCTGCGCACCCTCCGCAAATCAAAACACGAATGCTTTCCTATGAAGCCAATAATTGACCAGTACCCTCTTGCCTCACACTGCACCATGCTCCTTCCAATATACAAACACTGCTCGAATAGTCCCAACATCTCTCAGGGCAAGAGCAAGGTATACAGCAAGTCTTTGTGAACTGAAGATTCATCATGCAACAACTCAATCAAAGCATCTGTAAATGAACATTTCCTACATAATTTTATATCAGATGACCAAAAATTGGGGCTAGCTTGGCTTAGCACCATTGAATTAACAAGTTCCTTATGCATCAAAAGCACTGCTCTGCACAACAAGGAATCAAGTTGTGTCACCGTTATTTCTCAAACATTCTCAACATTAGATCGGCTGAAGGCCTAGTCTATTTAGTTTTGTCTCCCGAGTACATACTGAAATTAATCCATTTTGTTCAGATGTAACGTATAAGAAATGGAAGATTCTCTTATGCAAACCTTTATAGCATCCTATAGAAAGCGAGGATCATTGGCCAAGCCTAAAAAGTTTAAAAGAGTAAAAAGTGTACTGCGCCATTGAGGCAGTGACATAATAAGCTAAAATCAGATATGAATTTACATAGGTCAGTGAATGATAAAAGACTCAGTTGGGGTGTTCTGCAAACAACATTCATATCAGCACCAAAACAATCCTGTTTGCAATAAAGTTTTAGTGAGAGCAGGAAAGAAAACAGGATAAAACTGAGATGGGGCATAAATCTAAATGAATGAAAAATTATGTCCTGCTATACATGCTTTAATGTATCATACTCCATCATCCCCACAGCTATACTTTTCTAAAATATTAAGAGGGTTTTCTTTTTAACAAAAGCTTACCATGTGATTTACTATCCAATGAGGATGATGCAGATACATAAAATATATTAGAAAACAATCTGGTTTCCTCAAAGGTGATTCTTGAACGAAAGCCAGGTCAACATGCAGATAATCTAGGCAGGCAGTATGCTTAATGGGGCCATTGCCCATTCACATTCCAGGAGGTTAGATGAAGATTTTCCATTGCCATCCATATATATATATATATATATCAGTAAAATAACATTAAACAAATCAACGGGCATAAAGTAGTCTTCAGTGGACTGCTTATAGACAAAAAAATACCCACCCACCCTGGTCACCACTACCCCGCTGACACCCAACTTTCCACAGAAAAAAAACAAAAACTTTAGAACAACTAGAAGAAATGCTTGGAGCAAGTACAAAGACACCTAGTATTAAAGAAAAAAACGTTTGGCCCATTTCCAATGTGATCCCGAGACAGGCAGCAGGCTCAACGGTACCACTCACCCACTTGTGGTTAACAGATTTCTAATGAATATAGTTGTAACTATGGCAGATAGGTCATTAACATAAGCCAAATGTTGGTATTATGCTTCATATTAATAATTAACTCAAAAATACCACAACAAACATTCAGAAAAATTGTTAATGCCTCATCACATCATCCTTCTTCGCCCACTTGTGTATTCACACCACTCAGAAAGTCTGCAACCTCCAGAGGGGACGTATAGATGTGTTGCATCTGTACCAGATCTCAATTTGTAACCACCGAACACCACAGAAACACGACAATACTGTGGATAATCAACATCTGGATTTATTCCTTTAACAAAAGTAGCATGGGGAAAACTTAGCATACCCACGTTGGAAGGCTTACTCTCATCCCTCCATTTCGAGCGCGCATACCCAGAGTGGAAGCAATATATAAACATGCACACACGTATGTGTCAAAAAGTCTCACATGAAGCATCAAAGAAAAATTGCCTCCATACAAAATGAGAATGTAAACAGCCGATGCACGGTGTAGAAAATCTTGTCCCTGATCACACTAGCTTATAGCATGAATTCCCCACGGAAAAATTGCACCGAGTAAGAAACATAAAATCACATATGCAGTAGTAAACAAAAGTGTCAAGTCTCACTTTGACTTTCCACGGTCGAAATCAGGTGAGAACTGGTCTTACACTTGTACCAATGAGAAACAAGAAGTTAATTTATGCAATGAAGCAGTGAATTTGTCACAATTTTCATTTCAATTTTGCAGTGAAATGGAAAAAAAAATAAAATAAAGACAGGATTTCCTGTAGGAAAAGACTTTCACACACCTGTCTCCATGCTGCAATCCATGCGAACATGAATCACTTCTGGCTCTGGCTCCCCAGTATCCATGTAGTGCTTCACTATACCTTGACATAGATCATCTTAGCCAGCTCCCTCTCCAGTGGTCAGGACACAATTGAGGACTTCATGGCCAATATTAACATTCAGAAAAATTGTTTATCCTTCTATGCCCACTAGTGTATTCATACTACTCAAAGTCTGCAACCTCCAGAGGGGACTTGATATGCTGCATCTGTAGCAGATCTCGATTTGTAACCACCGAACACCACAGAAACAACACCCTCCCGTGGATAATCAAAAACTGGATTTATTCCTTTAACAAAAGTAGCATAGGGAAAACTTAGCATACCCACGTTGGAAGGCCTACTCCCTCATCCCTCCAATTCCCACTGCACACACGGTGCTACTGAGCATGCATACCCGGAGTGGGAGCAGTATATAAACACACACAAACACACACACACACACACCAAAAGAGCCGCAAATGAAGCATCAATGAAAACAAATTGCCTCCATAAGAAATGGGAATGTGAACAGCCGATGCACGGTGTAGAAACTCCATTTGCCAGATCATGCTAGCTTACAGCATGAAGGTGGCAATTAACAAAGATCATATTACTGAGACCAGCTATGCTGTATGGGATAGAGACTGTAGCAGTGAAGAAAAGACATGAAGCAGAGATTTAGGAAGCAGAAATGAAGATGTTATGGCTCTCTTTAGAAGTGATGAGGATGGACGGGTTTAGGAACAAGCACATGAGAGGGGCAACTCAAGTTGACTGTTTTGGAGACTAGGTCAGAGAGGCTAGATGTTGCTGATAGAGCTGCCAGGTAAGAGGTGGAGAGGAGGGCCAAGAGGAGATATATGGATGTTGCAAAAGAGGACATGAAGTTCATGGGTATAAGAAGACGTTACTTACTCCCTAAATCGAATACATAAACTGTTAATAAAACAACTAAATTAATTAAACAAGCAATTAAACAAACATACCTTAAACAAAAGCACCTTAAAGATGTTGGAAGTACTACTCTCTAAACCTGCATCGGGAAAAGAACACGCGCGAATTTGCTAAAAATGTGACCGTACAATGCAATAATCCTAAAGCTTCAAACGAATTATCAATAATTAGGCTATTTAAAGAAGACAAAAAAAACAGCAAATGCAAGATAATTATGAGACAACAAAGTCACGTCCATTCCCCGCTTCGTACACAGTTCTACTAACCCTGGACAAAACAACGCCATCGCCGTATCAACACATGAAGATTGAAATCGAAGCAGAGAGATTTCAGAAGTTTGCTATAAACTTTACGTAGGACAGGACAGATGCTAGCATTTTGATCTAAAATGCTATTTGGGGAACCAATGCCCTAAAGGAAGTTTCAGATGGCCCTGGACAAAACAAAGCCATCGCCGTAGTCGGCAGGATTCGGACCTGCGCGGGGAGACCCCAATGGATTTCTAGTCCATCGCCTTAACCACTCGGCCACGACTACAAGGACGGCGGCTTGGCTCCGAACGGTCGCTGAAGCTCTTTGTTTTGTTGTTTGGCTCTTATTTTAAGGACCAGGCAGAGGGTCTC
>JAOTRN010000017.1:2567641-2578063 GCA_028566695.1 Bagroides melapterus
TTTTATTTTATTTTATTTTATTTCATTTATTTATTTTTTTTTGCCATATAATCAATGACACACCTTTTTATCTGGTTTTGTAAAGAGTCCACCATATAGGACTGTGCCATGCGTAGGTTCCTTTATATCATTTTTAATCTAGTTATTATTAGTTTCAGGTTATGTGGAGCATGGTGTCTTGGTC
Source organism: Bagroides melapterus (assembly GCA_028566695.1). Classification (NCBI taxonomy): domain Eukaryota; kingdom Metazoa; phylum Chordata; class Actinopteri; order Siluriformes; family Bagridae; genus Bagroides; species Bagroides melapterus. The sequence goes on from JAOTRN010000017.1 coordinate 2,567,826, forward strand.
CCTGTTGAGGTTGTTAAAGAAAGAATTAAATATTGGTATGAGCGATATTAACATAGACCTGTAAACAGTAGTGAATCCCGAGGAGGACAATACAAGGAGCCTTCTGGCAATTTCCATCCTTCTATTTTGTAGCACTATCCCAGAAGACTCGGGGTAACAAGGCAGGGGACACCCTAAATGAGGTACCAACCCACACAGGGCACCATCACACACGTTCACACATTACAGACAATTTAGAGAATGCCAATCAGTCTATTGTGCTATTGGATTATATTATATAATATACAATATTATGTAATGTTATTAGTATACTGTATTGTAAAGTAGAAGCCTTTATAGAAGACTTTATTTTTGTCACATATATATTACAGCACAGTGAAATTTTGGAGGTTGGGGTCTGTGAGCAGGGTCAGACATGATACAGCATAGAGGGTTAAGGACCTTGCTCAAGGGCCCAACAGTGGGTCAGTGCTGGGGCTTGAACCTGATCCTCCGATCAACAACGCTCAATATACAATCAACTCCGATCAATATATTTTCAATATATTTTAAATGAGGTAAAAATTATTTATATTAGTATACTATAAATTAGTGCTTTAAATTAGTATACTATATATTATATTATAAAGTATTATATTTAGTAGCGGTATAATCTTCTATATGCTAGTTTGTAAGATCAAGTTTCCTAATTAATCATTTAGACCACAAAACCTTAGGTAAACTTTTTACACTAGTAGATTTATACCAGTGTTTAACAAAGCTCTACTCCTAGAGTTGTCTACTACTAAGATTTGGAAGTTTTGGGAAAGTCCTGCACTTTGAAAATGAATCAAAACCTTAAGACTAATTTGCGATGGACTCCGTGGATGGACGCCACCGGTGGTGGGGATCGAACCTGGATCTCCACCGTTGGCTCAATCGCCCACAATAGCAAATCAGACCAAAAAAAACACATTAAAGATTACATTACAGAAACAAACCTGGATATCATAATCAAAACATAACTATGGCATAAAATCCTGGATCAAGCATATAGAAAGCAATATGTCACAGTAAACAAGAAACATGTGAGATGGCAGGAAAGCAGGATAGGAAAGGGCGTGGCTCAGCCCACATGGAAACCCCCCCACCACCCCTCTGGTGGTCTGGCAAGGAACTGACCAAGGTCCTGAAATCTGTGTTCTTGCTGATATTTCTGTACTATTTCTCCTGTATGTACCGGAACCTAGCAGGTGCAATTTCTTTGATGTAACTTTGGACTTTAAATGCGAAGCCAAGCGTTTTAGAGCTGTGTAGGTCAGAATTTAAACTCTGGTCTCATCTGGCTGAGATTAATGCACTACACGGTGCTCTTAATTTTCCAGTGTAGGGGCTAGAGAGTAGGAAGTCATTTCAGTGCATTGTAACGCGCCACTGGCCAGATTAAATCTGATATCCGCAGAGATTCGTTTCCTTTTTCAGTATTACCACGAAGATGAGTAATGGAGCATGGGGGAGATAGGGGAGGTCACGACACTCGTTTCTTCTCAAAGCACAAAGTCTCTGAAGACAGACAGAACACAAAAGCAGGTCAAAAAGTCTCTGCCGCAGAGAGAGAGAGAGAACATGCGGAACCAGGTCAGGAAGGTCGTGTATACAGTGAAAAAGCCTTGTAATTACGCTTCACTCTCAATTGCCTTGAGACATATGTAGTGTAGTGAAGCTTGTCGTTAAACGATAGAGTGTATTAGCATTAAATACCATCTCTCTCGAGTGGGCTGATAGACAGAACACACATACAGTCAGGTCTGGAACACACTACTGAGAATCGTATTTCAGCATTAATGTGAAATTGTGGTCCAAGAGATTTTTCCAGTCAGACACTCAGATTCTTCAAAGCTTCAGAAATTCTGTTTTAATGCAGCATAAACATTCATTAATAACAGATTATTTTGTGTTCAGAGTTAACATCACACTTGTTCACATGCAAATCAAACGCTCATGTCATAAACAATGTCGAGATGTCTGGTGTAATGAAGTGGGACATAACAAAGGACTATATACGGTATATTTGCACTAACCTTTCTCATCATATACCCCCAAAATAATCAGCAGAAACACAACCTGGAGTTTATCAGAGATAATGCTTTTCTCTCATCCTTCAAACGGGAATTTTATTTAACTGAAATATTAAATGCATATTAAAATAATAATTACAAAAATACACTCAGAGTTCAATTTAAAATTTAAGATAAAACTATATCAAGGAACACTGGCTGGTTAGTTATTTAAAATCTCTCCATCCCTGAACAGAATTATGTTACTCTTATAAAATAGCTTTATTTATTAACTTTATTTATTTATTTATTACAAAAATATTTATTTATTTTTAGCCCTTTTTGTTATTTATTATAAAACACAGTTTCGGGATAATTTACCAGGAAATTTTATTCATCTATTTTTTTGCTAGAATATAAGAATCTCTTCAGCAATGTGTTCTCATTAAACACATTTTATTCTATTCATGAAAAAATATGGGCTCAAACAAGTAACTATAACATTGCTCTTACCAGTTCTAGTATTGACTAACTAACTAACTAAATAACTGACTAGTTATATCAGTTTGATTTATTAGTATCAATGAAGATGAAATAAAGACTTTTGCCTTCACTGTAACCTGGAGGCAGAATATTGGAAAATTTGAGCTGCTGGTTTGACTGTATGCATCCATAGTTGAAGTGAGACTTCACTTAGGTTGCCAGATCCCTTTAAAAACAAAGTGAAATAAAAAAAAAAAGATATTAGAAGCCAGCCCAATGAGCAATTAAATGATCATAAACATTATTACAAGTACCAAAACTTACTAAATTCACTGTTCTGCATTACACACTATTTCTACTTGACAGTCAATGAATAGAAGTCAATCACATCACATAATCATAAACAAAGACTATTTTCAGAAAATCTTACCATGATTGACATTTACTTGATATTATTTGGTAGTCACAGATGCACTTTATGTAGCTAACCTAGTTTAAGACTATGTAGCCCTGTCTATTGTTCTATTGTAGCACCTTGGTCCTGGAGAAACATGGTCCTGGAGTCTCATGTCACTGTGTACTGTGTAAGCTATATATGGTCGAAATGACAATAAAAGCTTCTTGACTTGACTTGACTTGACTAGTCACCCTTAACCAGAGTGACAGATTTATCTCATTTTATACAAATGAGACGTTAAGGGTTTTGTTCAAAGGCCCAGCGGTGGTAGCTTGGTGGTCCTGGGATCAAGAAGCTTTTTTTTGACTTACATTTACAGCATTTGGTGGACATCCTTATCCAGATCGACGTACAAAAGTGCCTTTAAGTCTTTATCATCGAATACATTAACTCTGGTTCACTAGGTTACAGACTTAAGATGCCATGAGACTAAAACACTTCAAAGTTTTTTCTTTTTCTTAAACACACACATACAACAAACAGTGGAGAAAGTGCTAGTACAAGTGTTTCATGAAGATGTTGGTCTTCAACCGTCGATTGAAGACAGTCAGTGACTCAGATGTTCTGCCCTCTAGAGGAAGTTCATTCCACCACCTCGGTGCCAGAACAGAGAAGATTCTTGATGTATATCTACCTCTTACCCTGAGAGATGGTGGGACCGGTGGAGCAGTGCTGTAGATCTGAGGGTGTGAGGAGGTATGAGGGCTTTGAAGTAACTTAACATGACTTGTAAGATTGATTAGTGAAGAAATCCTCCATATTTCAGTGGAGGTAGTAATCCTTTATTTTTTTTAACTATTTGAATAAACTATTTTAATCTAATTTAATAACTTTGCTCTGGGGTATCAGACCATCAAGGCTTTTTGAGCCCCGGTTCTGCCAAGCTGCTACTGTTGGGCATTTAACCCTCTCTGCTCCAGGGATACTTTATCATAGCTGACCCTATGCCCTGATTCCGACTTCCTAACAGGTTGGGATCTACAAATAAAAGAATTTCACTGTGCTATAATGTATATGTGAATAATAGAAGCTGCTGCATCTAATCTCTGTCTTATCGTCAGTATCAATGTTTAAATATAAATTGTGTAGCGTAAACTATTTCATTACATGCATTTCTTTCAAATATAATTTATGCAATATGACAAATCCTGCTGCAGCAGTTGAACGGTATAACAATTGGACCTGGCAACCCTGGATTTCACCTCGCATGCTGGTGAACTTCTGAGAAATTGACCATGTTTTTTTTTACCTTGCTTGTTGGAAAATTTGCAATGAAATATTTTCCCGTACAGCATGTTGTAAATCTTCGCAAATTTGCTTTCTATCAAGCCTCATTTTTCACCATCACTTTGTCCTCCATGTTTGTTTTTGCTCGCTCACCCTCCAGCTTGGAATTGTATTGGTCCGGAAAAAATTGAAGAAAAAATACTGACACCATACTATGTTTTTTTTTAAATGTTGAACCAATTCCAGAAAACAAATGCTTCTGGCAGCATCAGGTTCATATAAAACTGTCCGTATTTGCTGTGCATCACTTACAGCAGCGGCATCCGATCGTATCCGGAAAGGGCCGGTGTGGGTGTGGGTTTTCGTTCCAACCGAGCTCGAAGCCACACCAGAGTCTACTCTTCTAGCCAAGAATAACTGATTAAACAGGTGGAATCAGGTGTGGGTTCTGCCTGATTAATATAAAAACCTGCACCCTTCATGCTCGTACACACCTGGACGGATATCGTGAATGATTTTCGCCAGTGTTTTCCGCGACGTTCATACCCGAGCGATTTTCACTGGCGATGAGCCGAGTGAACGTGCAAATTCACTCCTTGACTTTAGATGGCGCTAATGAGAAACAGATGTACTCCGGTACACAAGGTGGCGCTGTCCAACTTTATGCTATTGACACTCGCTTGTCACACAGAGGAAGAAGAGAGGCGGTATTTACGTCCTTGTCAAAACCATACACACACTTTATGTTAACTTATTTAATTATGTCACTTATATACAGTTTGCAATAGGAATCAGAGACATGACAGTTGAGCGTCACCGATCGTGTTTCAGCAGCAGCTCCTGGCATGTGCACAAAAGCACCAATCTCATTGGTCGGGCAGTTTTTAACGCAGTTCTCAAACTAAAAAAAAACGAGCCTGAGGCGTTTTTTTTTAAATGGTGCTTTTAAGCCTGGTGTTTTACGCATCGGTGTGCACGCTCACATCGAAGCCCTTTGTTTAGTCACGAGGCATTAAACGTGCGTGATATCCGTCCCGGTGTAAACGAGCCTTTAGAGCTCGTAAAGCGTGTGAGCTACGATCGTGCAGCACAGAATGCTTTATTTACATCAAAATGTAAATCGAACGTTCAGATTTAAGGAGCATCTCATGCATCAACAAACACGGGTGTCAGTGTTGACTCGTGATCTTCTAATCTTCTAGGTGAGGCTCTTAGATAGCACGTGATATCACGTGAGTCATAGCCACACGTTCAGTGCTTGCTGTGTGTGTGTGTATAATATTAAACCGTATGTTTTCTAGTGTTTCATTGCACAGTCATGCATGTGTCAGTGCTGCACGTCAGAGCCTTGTGACCTTGTTTCTTGTTTTTCTCGTTCCGCAGTCTTGCCTCCAGTTCCTCTGGCCGTGAACACGGCCTGCCTGTTTGGATGACGATAATGAATTTGAATGTGTTGACTGTGTCTGCCTGTGTTCAGATGCCCCCCATCACCCCCCTTTTTATCTTACACCCCCCCCCGCCTTTTCCCACAACACACCACACACACACACACACACACACACACACACACACACACTCACGCTAGAGGCTGTGACTCTCACTCCTAGGGAACGTCTGAGATAAAGGAATGAGAGTTAACATTCAACCACCTCTGACTCCGCTATGATACGCTGTGTGAACAGGAGATTGAGATAGAGTTCAGTTTCATACGAGGATTTGCCTCCTCGTGCAGATAAACAATGGATCTGCCTGACTGTTAAATAATGGATTCTGGAATAATAGGGATCAACCGAGGGGAAATGTCAAGGTTGTGTGAAAAGAGATGTATGGTGAATGTAAACAGCATGGCATTCTCCTTCAGCACCGATCATCCTTATCAGGGAGAAAGAATAAAAATGTAGTGACTTAGCATTAAAACCTCGATAATTAGTGAACTGAACTGTTAGTAGTTATGGATCAGAGTTACAATAGTGATTAAATATAATTAAATCCAACTTGCACTCAAGCTTTTATGTCTAACCAAAAAAAGACACTTTAATAGATGTAATAATATGTTTTTATCATAATTATAACCTCGGAGGTGGAAGAATAAAAAAGAAAACGGATCCCATTGTTTTGAAAGACGTCAGGGAATTCTTTCATGAATATAAGCAATCTTTTCAAATTGAAAAGAGATAAAGGTAAAAAAAAACACTGTGTATTTTAGAATGCAAATTTCTTCCACTCTGTTTTTTTTTTTCCTAAACAAACACCTCCACACCTGCAGAGGGCTTCTCTTCCTAATGTCCGAACACTTCTACCATCATACCATCACCTCACCGCTTCCTGCTTTTTACATTTATATTTATGGCAGTTGGCAGACGACCTCATCCAAAGCCATATACACTGTCTTACGCTGCAAAAAATGACTTTCTTACTTAGTAGTTTTGTCTTGATTTCAGTAGAAATATCTAAAAATTCTTCAAAAAATCAAGATGCGTTTTCTTGATGAGCAAAATGACCTAAGAAAATCAGTCTAGTTTTTAGACAAAAAATATCACATTTAAGTGAATCTGCCAATGGGGTAAGGAAAAAAAAAATCTTGAATTGAGTTTACTTTTTCTTAAACACTAAATTCAAGAAAGATTCAAGAAAAAAAAATCTTACCCCATTGGCAGATTTCTTTGCTTATTGTGTATCTACCTTTTACCCTGAGAGATGGTGGGACCAGTCAAGCAGTGCTGGTAGATCTGAGGGTTCGAGGTGCAGTGTGAGGAGTGATGAGAGCTTTGAGTTAAGACGGAGCTGGTCCATCCTGGTACTTCCTGCTTTACTTTGACAATTTTTTTCAGATCAACATATTATATAATGTTGTAGAACATCTGGGAAAGAATTTGCTGTTATCTCAGCCTCTGTATTTTTCACATGAATTCATCTTGAGATGTTAGTGACAAACCTCAGAGTCCTGAAAACATCATTATGGCTGAAAACCAATGAAGTGATTTTTTTCAAACTGCTCCAGGTTAGTCGTCGTTCTAAAACCCACTTTTAAGCCCAAGTAGAAGAATATTTCACACATGTAATTTAGAAGTGGGGGTTTGCACGGCTTTTCACCTGGGGTTATGAATCCCTGCTCTGAAGCTTTCTCAGCGTTAACTCTACGCTGTGGTGTTGAAGGTGTAGAGTGTGAAAGGGTTGAGTGTTCAGATGTTACAGCTAGATGATTAGCAACAGAAACTGAACCTTCAGCCTCACGTCACATGAAAACAAGGAGGTAGCAAAAGCTCGGTAGATAGAGTCATGCGTCAAAATGCTTAACATCACAGAAGAGAGCGCTGTAGCAAGGCGGAAATATGTCACGCTGAAAAACAACTCGAAGTTCGATATCAACAATCGCTTGATCGGCTACACGGGAAACAAAATAATGCTACGAAAGACGACAATACTTGCTCGGGTGCAGAACAGCAGTTCTCAAAGACTAATCACTGATTATCAAAGTTCTTAACAACTAATCACTGATCACCATTGTTCTTAAAGACTAATCACTGATTATCAAAATTCTTAACAACTAATCACTGATCACCATTGTTCTTAAAGACTAATCACTGATTATCAAAATTCTTAACAACTAATCACTGATCACCATTCTTCATAACATCCAAACACTGATCACTATTTTTCCTAAATGCCAATCAGTGTTCAACATTGTTCGCAAGTTCCAGTCACTAATCACCATTATTCCAAACAATGAATCAGTAATCACTATTGCCCCAAACAATGAATCACTATTCACCATTGTTCCCTACAACCAATCACTGACCCCTATTGTTCCTAACAAACTAATCCCTGATTACTATTGTCCCAAAACCAATCACTAATAATTATTTTTCCTAACAACCAATCACTGACCACCATTGTGCCTAACAAACTAATCCCTGATTACTATAGTCCCAAAACCAATCACTAATAATTATTTTTCCTAACAACCAATCACTGACCACCATTGTTCCTAATAGCCAATCACTGATCATTATTTTCCCCTAAAGACCAATGTTCATCACTGTTCCAAAGTGTCAATCACTAATCACCATTGTTACCTACAACCAATCACTGAGCACCATTGTTCCTCATAGCCAATCACTGATCACTATTTTCCCCTAAAGACCAATCAATGTTCATCACTGTTTCAAAGTGCCATTCCAATTGTGGTTGTTGATGGTGCAAATATATAAATAAGACAAAGTTTAAGCAAGGGATTAGGAACGCACAATGCAAAATGTCTCATTATGAATATCCAGGATTAATTGTTAACCCCGGGGTTAAGTATAATCAGAGTGAAACATCAAACAACAATAACCCAGGATTCTGTTAACACGGGGTTTACTAGGACCCAGCGGAAGTGTGAAAAGCCATTGACTGATACAAAGCACTGACACTGGAGATAAATAAATAACTCCTTACAGGATTTTCCTTTGCTATAGTCTTCACAGCTTCTGAATAATCAGAATCCAGAATTCTACGCTAATATTTCCGATCAAAACTAAAATCAAAACGATGAGAGAAAGAGGCCCAAGTAATTTGTGCCGCAAATAACTCATTTATTTATTAATTCACCAAACCCAAATCTCTCCCCAAATCTCTGGGTAAATTTTGTCTTCACTCATCCTCCAGAGTCTCTCAGATTCTTCTACTTATCGAGCAGCACATTTCTCCCACGACCTCATGCAGTAAAAAAACCCCATCCAGGTCAGTATGACTGCACACAGTGGCTATGCTTCATGGATTCCTGCTATTTAACAATGAATCAGCACATTTCTGCTTGAAATAGTAACAGGTAACAAAACCTGCATAAGGTTTTAAAGAACTGCTTGTACTGATGTGAAAAATGAGTCTCTTTTTGTTGAGAAGGATATTAGCCAGCTGATTAATATTAATGAACGTTGGGGGCTGCTTTAGGGCTATTAATGACAGGTCTCTGTGAAAATGGTCTGAGGCGGAGAGACAGAATAAAGCGCTGTATACCGGTTTGATGAAAACATATTGATGTGAAAATCAGTGCGGATGTGCTTCATAAACACTCAGGAAACATCTCAAAACAAGATGTAGATTCTTTGAGAAAGTTTTCTTAATCTGATTCTCACTACTTTCTTTTTCTCTAAATTGCCTTTTGGCTGTTGGCAAGAGAAACTCGCTGTTTAGCTACTTTACTGCAAAAAAGAAAAAAAAAATCTTCTAAACAGATGGACAAGCAGTTCTGTCAAGTTGGCAGTGTTGAAGCTTGATTTGGTGACTTTTTACACATCTTAGGCAACTTCATTAAAAAAAAAACATTCTAGTGAAAAATCTAAACTTGGAGACATTAGCTGATGTCCTGTGGCTAGAGAGCAGGTGTACTAGCATGAATTGATGTTCCCAACAACCTATCACTGATCACCATTGTTCTCAAAAACTAATCACTGGTCATCAATGTTCCTAACAACTAATCACTGATCACCATTGTTGTCAAAGACTAATCACTGATCATCAATGTTCCTAACAACTAATCACTGATCACCATTGTTGTCAAAGACTAATCACTGATCATCAATGTTCATAAAAACTAATCAGTGATCAACATTGTTCTCAAAGACTAATCACTGATCATCAATGTTCCTAACAACTAATCACTGATCACCATTGTTCTTAATATCCAAACACTGATCACTATTTTTCCTAAAGGCCAGTGTTCAACATTGTTTGCACCATTATTCCAAACAATGAATCAGTAATCACCATCGTTCCCTACAACCAATCACTGATCACCATTGTTGTCAAAGACTAATCACTGATTACTATTGTCCCAAAACCAAACACTAATAATTATTTTTTCTAACAACCAATCACTAACCACCATTGTTCCTAATAGCCAATCACTGATCAGTATTTTCCCCTAAAGACCAATCAATGTTCATCACTCTTCCAAAGTGCCAGCCACTAATCACCATTGTTACCTACAACCAATCACTGAGCACCATTGTTCCTCATAGCCAATCACTGAGCACCATTGTTTCTCATAG
>JAOTRN010000017.1:2648212-2659536 GCA_028566695.1 Bagroides melapterus
AGTCTGGTTCCTCTCAAGGTTTCTTCCTCTTCCATCTAAGGGAGTTTTTCCTCACCTCAGTCACCTCAGACTTGTTCTTTAGAGATAAATACAAACACATTTCAATAGAAGTCTAATGTTAATGTCTAATGTTACAAACTGTTTGTATTATATTTCTTATGTTCTGTAAAGCTGCTTTGAGACAGTGGTGCTAACTGTAACTCTATTACTCCGATCCCATGCTTTTATCTAGTTTCTTTTGATTATTTTACAGCTTACAACCTGTCATGTTTGTATAATTACTGACACATGCCTAATTAGCTGAACAAAACTTCTGGCTGTCTGATTTGACAACGGACCTTAATAAAGCCTTTTTTTTTTTTTTCCAAGCATTAGCGAGGCTTATTTATAAAGCACAGTTAACACAACAGATGTCGAAGAGCTGTTTACGAAGATGAAATGAATCAGAGTTCTAAATATGAAAAAAAATAAGTCATGACCTGCTGCTGCAAAAAAGGACCCGGAAATCCAGCGGAGAGAAATATAATCTGAAAGTACCTCGTGATATATGAAAAAAACAGAAAATTTATCATGAAGAACAGGATGCTACAAAGCATATGCTACGTAACACGAAAAAAGTGTTAGAACGTGTCAAAATTTTAACGTGCAGAAAATGACAGGACACAACACAGGAAACCATTTTTTGGAGCTGTGTACTGTATTGCAATTTGCATGCTGTTTACTGGCGATCTGGACACGCTGCGATCCTCTCAGCTGAAGTGCCATTTTCTTTCCAAATCGCCTGTAAACAGACAGCAGAATTACAGTATTTATCTGCGAGGGGATCTGAGATGAAATGCCTAGCCATGCTATAGCTACACAGAGATTTCTCACCCAACCCCTGAGGTTGAAAATAAAATACAGACGTCTGAAATTGGCCGCTCCAGTGGTTCAGAGCCGACTGAGCGCGGTATGGCCACTGCTTTAAAACCTCCTTCACACACACACGCACAAACAAACACATACACACACTGTTTCCTCGTGTGCCTGAACTCAAAAAAGACACCTTTTTTTTTGCGACTCTTTTTCTAAAAGACTGTGTTTTTCTTCAGTTTCGTATGGAGTAACTATGGTGACGAGGGCAGGGGAGTTGTGGAAAGGTGAGATGCTAATCTGTTGAGCATGAAGTGAAGAAGCGAACCTTAGCACAACGTGAATAATCGCCCATTATCGCAGCTGTTCCTGAGCACCGAAAATCTGAGTGCACTTTAAAAAAAAAAAAAAGAAATAATGAACGATTAAATAAATAATAAAAAAAAAAAGATTCGTTCAGGTTGTCACATGCAAATTTACAGTTTTTCTGACTTGATCCTTATTATTCGTCAGCGCGTTACCGCAACAGATCCATTTTCAGCTGAAAAAACTGAAACAAAGCCACCGAATTACAGAGCCATGTCAGTGAAATATAATCTGATATGACTTGTATTAGTTTTTTATGAAATGTTGGTGGACTCAAACCCACAGGTTAATTAACATCATTATTGGTACACATGCTGAATTGAAATTGAAAATGAAAATGAAAATGGAGAGTTAATAAAAGCAGCTGAGCCCCGTGTGCAAGGTTATCTTGGCTACTGCTGAATGCGTATCACACATATTGCGCTCAGTTCTCCCTCAGTAACTTCATTAGCCTTTAAAATGCAGTTGCCTGCTGCACTCCTTTGCGGCGTGCCTGCAGGACGTCGAGGAAACGATGGGCGCGCTCGTTTACTTGCAGACTTTTTCGTCGACATCCCATTAAAATCTCTCCGACTCCATCTCTCGCTCGCCTGAACGCTGATTTATGTGGATCCAGATTCAAGGTCCGGCAAATGCACAAGGACAGCGGTGTACCTGCTGCCAGAGGCATCCTTAAACTGCTTGACCTGAACGCGTGCCTGAGTGTAAGTGTGTATAAAGTGTGTGTGTGTGTGTATTTCTTCCTGAAGCAAAGATGCATTGCACATGGGAAACTTTAGCCATGCCCTTGCTGGCAGAGGACACAATCCTTCTCCTCTTCTCTTAGCATCTTTCACATCTGTCACATTTCAGGGCAGTTCTGGGAGTAGGGGAATTCACCGTTATTTTGAGTGCTTATTTATATATGGTATGTGGCATGTGCTCAATTCCTGTGAGATATTATATTTCATTATATTAGGGAATTGTTGATCCGAGGCGACGTGTTCTTCCTCCATAACACTGGTAATTGCATTAAAATCCACTGAGAATTCAAACTTGAACTTCAATTCAACTTTGAAGTTAGATCTTGGCCTTGAGGTTTAAACCTCCAACCAGATCTCAAGTGCGGTTTATAAGGATAAGTCAGAGCGAATCTATTTATAAAGAGAGTCTGAAATGGTAGAGTGTGATCATAGAGCCACTTGTGGAAATGGTGGCTTGAGGAAGTGGTGGAAGTGGTGGCTCAAACTGTTACTGCCAGACTCTGGGTTACTGATTGAAAGGTTGTGGGTTTGAGCCCTGTCACAGCCAAGATGCCACTGTTGGCACTTGACCAAGGCCCTTTTTTGCTCCTGGGGCATTGTATCATAGCTATGACCCCTAAACTTCTAAAGCCGGGAAATGTGAAGAAATTGCTGTGCTGTAATGTATGTGACAAACAAATCTTCTTCTTGTTTCATTTGCACTGATATCCAACGAAATGGGCTAGGAACACTATAAGATAAAACACAGAACCAGGCAAAGAGACTCTATGAAAATTAGGAGACATAAAAATTTATGAAACACACTTCACCTCTGGTTTACACGTGTAAGATGCCACAGAAACAATACAAATAGATAATTATATACCAGCCAACAAGACACAATGAGACTAATTAGAAGAGACAGGTGTGGACAGTAATTGGAGATGTGGACATGGCAAACTGATTCCAGGCCTGAACCATGGACTGATACCAAGGAAGGATTGGGGCCAAGACAGAGACAGCAGCAGAGACAGAGCCAGAAACAGAAAGGGTGAGCACCACATTATGTGCTCAACAGACCATCCCATGGTGAAGTACAGAGGATGGGGGAAAGTGAATTGCCAGGGTCTGTGTTAAATCCATTAGTTAACAAAGTTAACCATGAGCCACTATTAAAAGCTCCTCTCCACTTGTTTGGCATCCTTCTATCTAAAAAGAATCAATTTAATTTAAAGGACAAAGAAAATACTTGGGTGATTGAACAAAATCTTTCACGGCTTAAACCCTGTTAGAAGGGTCAGAAATGTATGCTGTACTGGCATTACTGAGCAGTTACTATAGTGTGTATTATGTATTATTCTATTTTTATTAACCCAATAGACCACTTAAACCCAGGGGTAACAGTAGTTATGAAAACAGGCTGGGTGCAAAAGACCACTGGGAAGCTGGGACTTGTCTGGACAGCTGGATTACAAAGAGTCATAACCAGGGATTCTATAAATATTGCATGGCAAGATTAAGGTCACAAGATCACCTGACTGCAAAGCTGGGACTGTGGTACCATCATAAGGAAAGGTTGGACACTATCTTAGAGCTCAAACCATGAAGTACAAAAGCAAAGCCTGCAGGATTTTGAGAAGAAATCTTGAACCACCTTGAGGACCTCAAAATTCAAGGCTTTGACTGTCAAAACATGAGGCATCAAACCTGAGGATGCAGTGCAGTAATATCATCAAGTCTGGATCACAGGGCAAAGCCATGGACTAGAAGACCATTTAAAAGAAAAGCCTGAACCAACAAACTATCAGGAGATAATTCTGGTAATGAAAAACCATCACGGTGTAAAGTCTTGACTAAAGGACCACTCGGGGAAAAGCTGGGACTGCAAGGTCACACAGATCCACAACGTGAACCACTGAGCCATGAGGAGGAAAATCTGACTGCAGTACCATCAGAATTCAAGCCTTGACCTTGGGTCAGAATGGGACTAGAGGTCCACACAAAAAGGCAACTCGAACCATGGAACCACAAGGAAGCAAATCTGGGACTGCAGGACCTCAGGGCCCAATGTCTGGACTGTTGAACAGGACACAAATATAAAAAGTCCCAATATGTCCCAACTATTTCTGGAGCAGCTTCAGGTTTGGTCACCTGTGCTATGACCAGGTACAGACGTGGTTCCAATTGCAGGTGACCTGTGGTATTCAATACAGCAGGTCGTGGCCCAGGGGTCTCACAAGACACTGGACCAGGAATTGTATCTTTGAGCCATGGCATGACACCACCAGTAAAGTCTAACCCACATAGCCACCTAACAGCTGGCTTCTTTGTACCAGCCTCATGTAGAATGCTGTAAACATGATACCCAAAGATCTCAGATGTCTGTACATCTAAAGAAAACATTTTTTTCTTGTGTTTTTAATCAAATTCCCTAGACTCTGCACTCAGTTCTGTATCCTTTGTGCACTGCTTTCTAATCACTGATTCGTTTTTTTATTTGTCTTTTATGTCCCGATCTTTTATCTACGTCTGAACACACCAAATAACTTGCGCATTAAAAAAAGGCAGCTAACAATCTTTTCCCCTCCGTCTTGTTATTCTTCACAGTGTCAATACTAAGGAACCTTTGGGTTCTTGCCATAAGCTTTCTTTATCAGAAATGGACATTCTGGGTAATTATTCAAAATGCAATGAAACGTTTTAAACTTTTAGTTCTGTTATGATGACTGAGGAACTTGCTTCAGTTACTGGACCTCCTCTTGACATAGGAGAGAGAGAAGATTACTAGAGGCTGTGCTGTTTCCTGCAAGACTCCTGCACCCGCTGTTCATGTCAAAGGATAGTGGGACTAGCCATTTTAATGACTTAGTCTTGGCAGGATTTATGAAGGTTTATGTAAAGAAACGAAGCACTCGGGGAAGTGCTAGTATAGGAAATTAATCATAGTGACATTGTGTGATGTCCTGTTACCTTCCTAAACTGACAATTTTAAACAAACAGCACATCCTGTAAAGTTTTATTCGTCTAATAGCACAACAATTTGACAATACTTCTTTTTTAAGACTCAGAGCATACTAATTATCCAGAAGTTGCACTTAGCATTGCTGAGCTTTAAATGTTCAGTGAGTAAAGTTAGCTCCTTTTATCGCTTACACTACTTGTAAACACTCAGCAACCTTAACCTCAATTCTCTCTCTCTCTCTCTCTCTCCCTCTCTCTTTCTCATGAAGATATTACAAGAGAAAAAAAGGTAGCTTGTCATGACTCCTTCCTATTCATTTAGAGAGCCCATACCATTGATAGTTCCTGTATATTTTACTATCTACAGTGATGACATTGTAATCAGAACTTAAGCATTAACTTATACCCAGGCTTTGTCTCAGTCAGCACTTATTAAAAAATTTATCATCAAAATTGATTAATCATCTTCTTCTGACGAATCAGAACAGAGAATCCACCCGTGCTCTCATGTGACATTATAATCCATCCAGATATACCTAAGTATTCAAGGAGCTTGTGTGGGTTGTATGGCATAAAAATAAGTCTTACATATCGAATATCATAGTGTGTTATTTTATTAAAAATGACTGAAGCAATAATTATTTGACTTTATCTTCTTGGTCACTTTTTTGTTCTCTTGCCTTTTTTTTGCGTCACCATTTTATGAACTATTTGGTTGAGCAACAGGGGTGAGAAGGAAACGTGATGCCCGAAAACATCTGTCATTTTATTTCAGCGGTTTGTTCTATGTAGTGGAATAGTGGAATTGTGAATAAAGACACAGGAGATTTTTTGGGGAAAAAAGTAATGCGCGGTCCTTTATGTGGCTACACATGGCCAATACACTGACAAAATGAAATACTCTAGACTGAGGTACTTTATTCTGGTATCGCAGACTTGGCCATGTTCCTAGCTGCTAAAAAAAAGAAAAAGAAAAAAAACATAGTAAATTTTTGTCCTCTGTTAAAGCATAACATCCTTTTTCACTCCCAAAGGCCTTAAAGGTTTTCCTACATTTTGCCATGTTGAAAGAACATTTCTTGCTCTAAATGTCAATTCATTTATTAACTTGAGTCTTTCATTTTCTATTATATGACAATAAGAATGAAAGTTCTTTTTATCAGTAACATTTATTATAAGTGAACGAAAGGTCTTTTTGCTGTAATTTGCTGACAGAAATGAAAGATCATCCAGACATATTCCCAGCTATCAACGCGTGAAAAAGGCAATAACTGTAATTAATGACGTATTTTATAATTTTGAGGAATTATTGATCCAAGACCACGCGTTCTTCGCCTACTTACCCTGGTTAATTTACATACAAATACGTGAAGAACAAAAACTTTCATTTAGATTTGACTTTGAACTCAACTCTCAGCCAAGAGTCACACTCTGAGCTCCTTTTCACCGGAAGTTTCCTTCCATTAATGGGAAATGCGTCATGTTTTTGGGACTGTAGCATAGTTGAATACTTAGCCTCCTGGTTTATTTACTAATTAGGAATATTAGAGAAATGTGTTGATCCAGGGCAGCACAGTGAGCACTTTTACCTCATCGCTCCGGGGTTACTGTTGCTATGGAGTTCTCATTTTGTTTTAGATGATGTTCTCCTTTTTTCTCCCAACTCTCGAAACATACTTGTAGGTAAACTTTGACTGAGAGTTGGCCCAAGTGTGTGTGTATGTGTGTGTGTGTGTGTGGTTCCCTGAGATGGCTCATCATCCTTTGGAGGGAAGAATTCCCAACTCACATTCCCAACACAATTCCCAACTCTCCCACTCCAGCAGTCCTGGACTAGGCACTGGATCGGCTGCCTTTTTGATTTTATTGTATCTGCTGAAAACTTTAGTGAACAATTTACTATGATAAGAAACGAATAATTTATTTGTCACATCTACATTACAGCACAATGAAATTCTTTCTTTGCATATCCCAACTTTATAGGTTGGGGTCAGAGCACAGGGTCAGCCATGATACATGATTCTGCTACTCCTGGAGCAGAAAGGGTTAAGGGTCTTGCTCAAGGGCCCAACAGTGGCAGTGCTGGAGCTTGAACCCTGATCTTCTGCTCAACAACCCAGAGCCTTAGAGATGGTTAGAGATTTATCGATAAATGAGAAGCACTTCAGAAAGTAAAGGGTGAATTATTGATTGGTTTAAATTAGCACCGTTTTTTTTTTTTTTGCTTAAATGTTTTTTTTTTTACACTGGACATGTTTACTGAGGTCCGAATCTCAGTCTGATTGTTTTCAGGGATTCTGCAGCACTGGACTGGTTACAACTGCATTCATCTCATATAATAACAAACATATAAGATTAACACAATCATATCTACTCATATATATTATGTTATTATCATAATAATTTATACCTTCAGAATTTATAGCTAGAATTTCACCTTTTCTGTGTCCCACAACGTTTTACCGTTCACTGATGCGTGAAAACATACAAACGTCGTCACTGGCTAAAATACACGTAGCGTACTTTTCTTTCTGAACTCGTATGGACCTGAGTACAAGTTTATAATAAAATTACAGTACAGTACAACCACACTCACACCACCACCTCTTTTTTGTTTTCCCCACAATCATAAACCTACTGAACCGAACTCAACACTAACACACTAGAACCCTGATGTCTCACTGATACTTCACTACCTGTAATAACATTACAGTTCTGCTCCACCCTGAACATTCTCTTGCTTCTTTTCCACCGATTAGAATTGTATATAACTGTAAATTCATTTATGTGTGAGTTCATGTAAATTATCTCTACATACACTGTAGATTTATTGGTAACAATGGTTGAAAACAATGTCCATTATGCACACATTCGCATTATATTATTTAGACATATTGCACTGTCTATACAAATGGCGCGTATAACTCTGCACATACGAACTTTATTTATTATCCTACATATATTTACTGTCATGAGAAACTCAAAAAATAAGATAAAAAATCGGTCCAGACCCAAACGCAGGGATAGCGTCAAACTTGATTTAATGAACAGAAACAGGACAGATAAACACTGGGGAAAAACGGGGCAGAAAAAGAAACTGAAACTTAACAGACAGGACACCGGACACAGACAAAACAAAGACGAGGATTGGCTTAAATAAAGAACACATGATCTTAAATAAAGACACATAAGGAACAGGTGTGCAGAAAGGGAACGGAGCAAGGCAAGGGACACGTGAACAGAAAACACGACATAAACAAACATGACACGAGACAGGAATACCGGAACGCATCCCCAAAGTCCCAAAATGTCCAAGACATCCTGACAATTTAAATATGTATCTGCACTTGTTCCTTTACACGTTATTTTTACTATTTGCAATTGTGGTAGATGATAAACGGCTTCTGGATCAGAACGTCTGCCTTAAACGGTTGCTGTACTATACAATGATAATAAAGTTCTATCTAGCTAGCTAGCTATCTCACTAGCTAGCTAGCTAGCTAGGGTACAGGGTTCAGTACCTCGCTGGTCCGCATGACAACTTTCACATTACCAAATTTTCACGCAAACCTGTGCTCTGTTTCAGACTAAATTGGCTTTTCTCTCCACATTTAGGAACAATTTTAAATAGATTATTAGAGAGAAGAGAAACAGAAAGGAGTCAGAGACACTTGAACTTGAGAAATTATCTGAGTCAGATTGTTAATCAGTAAGATATATCTCTTACTTAAAAAAAAAAATCATGTCAGTTAAAAAATAAAAAACAAAACAATACAAAAAAAACAAAAAACACCAGGAGCACTGTATTAAATAAAGGCCTTTGACAGTCTCTCAAGGTTTGCATTGTTAAAACATTAGCCTTTTGCATGCCTCTCTTAAATCAGGAGCGATAGAATCTTAGGAAAGAGGTGCAGTGAGAAGCAAGGTCAACATCAGCTCTTATAGCTGGATTAAAATAAATAAAAAGCAGCAGAATGCGCATAAATACATCAAATTCTCCACATTCTCTGATGATTTGCTGTATTAGGCCTTCGCAAAAAGGTCTCCGACATTAATTAATGGCGCACGCTAACATAAGAATGCAGCTCGGGATCCTTGTTCTCCATTTCACAGCGTTGAAAGTCGTGCTCTATTTTTTTTTTTTTTAAATTCATTTTAACACTTGATATTTTCTGGTGGACATGTTTCAATTAACCCTGTTTGGTCGTCTTTTTAAGTCAAAAGAGAAATAAATAAATAAAAAATAATAAATCATGCCTGTTCTTGGATGCATCAGCACATTTCTTGGATCTCTTTTTTTTTCTTTGCACTTCTCCTTCTTTAATAATACGGGGAAAAAGAGACTGCATCCAGATTGGCAATATGGCCGATTTATTCATCTTAACGCCCCCGTATCAAAACAAAGCTGGTCAGCCGGCTAACCGTCTCTGAGGAGGGAAAACAGCCAAGAAGCCACCAAATGCTCAACAGATGGACAAGAGCATAAATACATCTGGAGGCGTACGAGCGCACGAGGAAATATTAGGACGACAGTGAGTGGCGGAGGAAGAATTTTAAACAGGCATCTGGGGACAATAACAGAGGAAGGTCACCCTGACTTATACAGGAAGAGGAAAGTTTCACGCCGAGCGAGATAATGGGACACTGCTGGGCTAATTTTAGTGTAATTTATGGTATGACCTTTGGGCAAGAGGAATCTAGCGTTCTAATATGCAACAACGCTGTTATCTGGTCACTAGTAAATTAGCACTGGATTATTGAATATGAATATTGCCATTTATTTTCTCTTCCCCTCTTCCTCAACTTTGTGGCTTCCTAATATATTCCCACACAAGAGGGATGGAAATTTTTCTCATTTCTTATTTTTTTAGCCTTGAGCACTTATGCCACTCGAGAGCGAAGAGGTGTTGATAATGAAACTCGGAATTGTCGGAGGAAATTCTGAACGTGAAAAGGTTTCTTTTTTATTTTTCTGCGGTATTACAACGATAAGAAGCCGGAGTACGGGCACGGAAGCGTACAGCACGCGCAATATGGATTTGAGCTCTATCTGCCTAAAATTTATAGCAGTAGAAAAAAAAAATCGGACAAACTCTCGATAGCGTCATGATTGGGATTCAGAAAAGGAAGTTCGAGTTACTTGTTTGTTCTCTTGTAAAATCT
Source organism: Bagroides melapterus (assembly GCA_028566695.1). Taxonomy (NCBI): domain Eukaryota; kingdom Metazoa; phylum Chordata; class Actinopteri; order Siluriformes; family Bagridae; genus Bagroides; species Bagroides melapterus. The sequence continues at coordinate 2,658,277 of JAOTRN010000017.1, forward strand.
CAACAGATTTCACCTGGATACAACAAGAATGAATAAAAGATGAAAAGACAAAACAAACAAACTAAAAAAAACGAGCTGTCGGAATATTTCGTTGCGTCTTTATATCCTGTGATTTGGTAAAAGTGTCCTTTCAAGCTTTTTTGAAGTCGTGAGATCTTCTCACAGGGTCAAGCTGAAATTTCTGCTACGCTCGATCCCCTGGCTCTGAAATTCTCAAAACCTGGGATTCGTGGTTTATAATGTGATGCCTAGTCACACACACACACACACACACACACACACACACCCCATCAGAACTCTCTTGTTGAACAGGTTCTCCTCAGAAACTCACACAACACACACCTGGGAGACTAAAAGTTCTTCCACACGCATTCACACACATGATGGTTGCAGCACATGGAACCTCGGTGAACTCCTAACACACACACACACACACACACACACGAGGATGTTGGTCTGTTTTTCCCACGAGATTCATACTCGCTTCACATGAAAGTAAAAACTCCCGCTTACGCAACTTGGCCATGGAATCACAGTCCTGATGGGATCTGCTCTCTGAACATACACATCTTCAATTCTAATGTTATTGGTCACATACACAGTCATACACACATCATGTTCTTCTGTCTGTCTCAGAATAATAGAATATAATCAAATAGAACTAAGAACAGATTTAGAAATTGTGAATAAAAATACATAGATAGATAGATAGATAGATAGATAGATAGATAGATAGATAGATAGATGGACAGACAGTTGGAAATGGAAGAAAAGAAGTAAAGAAAGATGGATACTTTAGACAGCTGGGAAATGGAAAGAAAGAAAGAAAGAAAGAAAGAAAGAAAGAAAGAAAGAAAGAAAAAAAGAAAGAATGAAAGAAAGAAGGATGGATGGATGGACAGACAGTAGGACAATGGAAGGAAAGATGTAAAGAAAGATAGATACTTTAGACAGCTGGAAAATGGAAAGAAAGAAAGAAAGAAAGAGGTATGAAGAAAGAAAGAAAGAAAGATGGACAGACAGTTGGACAATGGAAGAAAAGAAGTAAAGAAAGATAGATACTTTAGACAGCTGGAAAATGGAAAAAAGAAAGAAAGAAAGAAAGAAAGAAGGATGGATAGATGGACAGACAGTGGGACAATGGAAGGAAAGAAGTATACTTGGAAAGAAAGACACTTGGACAATAGATAGATAGATAGATAGATAGATAGATAGATAGATAGATAGATACTTCTCAAAAAAGAAAGAAAGAAAGGTTGT
>JAOTRN010000017.1:2895341-2906563 GCA_028566695.1 Bagroides melapterus
TTCAATAAAAGATTCCTGCAACATACTTCCAAGTCTCCTCGATTGCTCTTCGACTGGTCTCCGGTTAATTTACAACAACACCCATGTTGACACTGGCATTGTCAACAGTAAGAGCCACACAGTTGTACGTGAGTAATGCAACTTTGCAGGACCTCACTTATTCTATTAAATATGCAGCAGTTAGTTCCTGTAGTGAGGGCCCTATCCAAAAATCTGTGAACCACACCTTCAGGGCTCCAGAGTTTCATAGTTAACGGATTCATCTTCTGTCTCCCCGTTTTAAAAAAAAATGCTCTTTGTATCAAAACTTGCTGTAACCATAGATATTCACAGGTAGATGCCTCGTTTGACCACTCCAAGCACATAGACACATCAGCCATTTTGCAATAGTTAATGTCACTCACCATGAGAGTATTCAAAGATGCCACAACACGGCACATGCACATAACTACAGTTGCAGATGCATAGTCAACTTGCACTCAAAGGTTTGGAGATTGCTCCAATATGGTAGCCAGCTTATGTATAGCAGCCCATAGAAACAGATACTAACAAGGCATCTACCTATACATATCTATGTATGCAACATTCAGCATCTATGATTCAAATTAATTTTCATTTCTAGATAATATTAGAAATATGTAATCAATTACTCAATTATACATGGACTTCAGAAGAATATCTTTGTGCAATCTGCAAGTCAAGAAAACACTCTTTCAGGAGTGGGCTCAAGTGGTCAGAGAATGCCAGGGGAATGTTGTGTTGCACCATGGTGACTGCCATCTTAACTTCAGCTCTTCTGGTCTGTGCACAAACAAAAATACAATATGCTTAACCTAATAGCGCATGCGCATGCACACATTGGGTACAATTACATTGGGTATTAATGTTTTATGGGGGGAGTTTCCATAGACATAATGAGCATTTTTACATAAAATAGATAGATAAAAATAGATAAATAAATAAATAAATAAATAAATAAATATTTGTGGTGGTATTTAGTCCCAGTAGGGTTTACCAGTACACACATATAGTACATATAATACAGATTGCATTCATAAACAGTGCTCTGGTCACCTGTGCCTCCAGCTGGGCCACTTCACTTGTTCTTGGAAAGGTGTACTAGTTTTGAACAGCTCTCCACAGTTTGTGCTTTCTTCAGATGTGACTCCCTGTTAACATGGCGCAGCACATCTGTTCTGCCTCATGTTTACATTCAAGTTCATGTCTGCACACTGTGCACCAAAAATGAAATAGTGTACTACCAGCCTTGATAAATGACCATGTGGCTGTATGTGGCTGCTCCTGCAGTCGTTCTTTTCAGGGACTAAAAAGAAATATAAATCAGATCTTTCTTTATATACATTTTTTTTTACATAAAGTGAGAGAAATGGCCTATAGATCAGCACATGAATACTTAAAACTACAAACAACAACATTTACTTGATCACATTAACTTGTAGTGAAAAGTATATAGCTACTTTAACACAGAAATCTACCAAAAGGCTAAGCTTAACACATTTACCTAAATGCACTTTAAGAAATGCCTGCTAATCCAAGTAGGCTAGTTCCCTAGCTAATCCCTAGGGGGCTTGCCTAATCCATCCTCTGTCCTTTCTCCAGCAACATCTTCATTTCTTTCCTTGTCACCATTAATCACTTTCCTCCTTTTGACTGTCTATGTCATCCTTATCATGCTCATTTTCATGGCCTTGTCTTTGCTCTTCACTAATGTTACTTATACTGTCCCTGTCTTCACTGGTGTCTTTGCCCTCCCTCTTCTTAAAATACTTTAGAATACTCATCTGCAACAGTAATGATCACAACCCTGTACAACTGGCTGACGCGAGCTACATTTTCAACACAAATTTTAAATAAAAAAAATAATAGTTATCTTAGACTTGCGTTGTGTGGTCAAATACTTACATTTTACAATGCCGCCATAACCATCTTCAGCAACTGTCCGTGCAGGTGGGTCGTCAGCAGCGACGTGAGATTTACATGGGCAGAGTGAGAGCGTGAGACTGAGCCTGAAAGCGTGTGTCTCACGCTAAATGCATGAGAGTTGGCAACCCTGCTAGTAATTCTTAGCTTAGGATGTTACATGACAAAAGAACTAGATGTGTTGGGGAATTAACATGAAACATTTTAATTGCATTCTGAAGTGAACAAAACGACTCGAACAAAGATCCGTTCTTTTTTTTTCATAGAACCGATTCGGTAAAATAATCCGTAGTACGGAGAGATGAACGAATCAATTCTCTTTCCGGCTCAGACTGCATAGCTTAAGCCGATGGGGCTATTACGCCCCAGGAAATAGTTCAATACAATATAAAATCAGGCAAACCAGGTTCGTTTCCACTGAACAGGCAGAGACAATGTTATTCAGGACTGTAATCCACTTTTATTAACAAAAATAAATAAGCACTACATTTAAGACAGAAAAAGAAAAAAAAGACACAAGTAAGGAACTTAACCAATAACATACATACACAGTGACCAGTGGGCTGAACTCCAAGCTGTTGCAGGAAACCACGTAATGAATGCTACTACTGCAACTCAGACTCACCACAGTAGGTAAAGGCTGTTCAGGGAGGAAGGCCCTTGAACTGCACACTAATCATGAGCACGCACACGCACACCACAAGTAACCTACAATACCAAGCAAAGGTGAGGGGGTTCCACCACCCAGAGATCAGCCGGTCCGCCGCGTTAACCTGCCACCCCTATCTAGCATGCAGGGGGAAACATAAGAAGACAATTAATCAGTAACTCCAAACAACTACAGATATTAACCTATTCGTAATTGTCACAAGACTACTTATCTGAGTCGGCCTTTATAGCAGACCACTGGCAACTGGTCCCAGCCCCACTGGTTCACTGTAACCACACAGAGTACACATATGCACAAACACACAATCAAACCAAAGAAGCAAATAAAGAAAAGGAAAAATAGTTGCACAGCAACCGACTGGTCGCACCAGCGACAGCGAGGCCCAGGGTGTCAGGCTTCCCTTTTTTCGTTCACCTATGCACCCCTAGCGTGTTAGCATAGCCCCTTTCCTGAACAACCAAACCAAAGTAGGAAACAAATAACTTAAGCGAAGGGGAGCCAGCGCAACGAAAACGCCGAGCACCCAACGCTTAACAAAATTACATAAGGACAAAAAAAAAAGAAAACGAAACCAAACAAACGCAGTAGAAAACAGAACGGCAAGCTGGGACGTGGATGCAATTACTTGCCCAGCGATGTGCACAGCTTGACCCACAACAAAAATACACAATAAGCTAAAATTTATTGTTTGCCATTGTATCATGAAAATAACTTTATATATACACACTTACCCAAAAGCCGAGGTGCAGCTTCATAAAAGTGAGGCGGAGGAAGCGCTACAACAACGCAGCTCAGTCACTCGGGACAGCACCTAGGCATTGAGACAAAACTAAATCTGCAAACAGCTGGCAAATATATAAAAAGCAACAGCGGAGGTTACTAAGCGAAAATCTTACTGTACAACAATGTGGCTACCTCACACCGGTTGAAAACCACTAGGCTCGGACATCCGCAGCCAGGGAAGACGGCACGCTACAAAAATCGGAGCGCAAGTAAACTTAAAGATGCCGACACACCAAAACCCACGACAGCAAGAAAATAATCGGTTGCATACCTCGTAAGCTATCGCCAAACGCAGTCAAGCCAACACACAGTACACCAGCCGGCTACCACACAGTACACCAGCCGGCTACCACACAGTACACCAGCCGGCTACCACACACCACCCTGGAAGTGCTCTGTAAGGAGTTTGTAAAGGTAGGGAAATTCATCCCATTGCTAAAATCTTCCGGCGTAATATACTATAGGCCCCGCCCCATAATTAACGTTCGTCTAACCCCAAAACAGAGCTTGGAGTAGGGCGGAGAAACAACCTAACCTGCTACAGTCTGGAAAGTCTGAAGAAAATGAGACAGGAATACAGGACCATGTGTCAACAACAGGCAGCAGCGAAAATAAGCAAACCAGAAATGGTGGGATAACTCGTGAAGCAAATGTCCGAAGAAGATGTATCTAAATAGTGATAATAGTGGGCGCCCAGGAAGAGCTTTGGACAAGATGGCCACTGGCCTGGAAGTGGTCATTGTGGACCTGGAGAATGACAGGTGTCAGCTGACAGTATCCCACCAAAAGAAGTCATATGACAGCCCACCAGGTTGGTCCAGGTGTTCCCTGTGGAAATCAGCACTGAGCTTGGGATCAAAGATATGGCAGAGGGACTTGATGTCTCCAGTTCCTGAGTAGTGAATAGAGGTGATTGGTAGCCATAGGAGCGGCCGAAGGCAGTTGTGAGCATACTTAACCCTTACTACATAACTGACCATGATGTGGGGTCATTCGTGCACCAGAGGATATACCCCAAGAAGGTGCTGGCAGAGAGATTTAATTTCCACTTCTCAGGCTTAACATAGAGACAGTGCTGGAGAGGGTGACGGAGCACGGCCCGGACATGTCCTTGATGTTCCAGGGACTAAGAGATTAGAATTTCATCAAGTTAAACAAGCACAAACCGGTTGAGCACGTCATTAACGAGAGCCTGGAAGACCGCTTGTACGTTGGTAAGGCCAAACGGCATGAATTGGAACTCACATTGGCCAGTCAGGGTGTTAAAGGCTTTCTTCTACTCATTGCCCCCTCTAATACGCATGAGGTGGTTGGTGCTGCATAGTTCCAGTTTGGAGAATATGATGGTCCCTGATGGTGGGGGTTGTGTTTAAGGAGCTGGGGGAAGGAATCATAAGAAGAGACAGACACTTGTGATTGTGTTCAGCAATGGTGACCCATAAGGGCTTGGTCCCTAGCATAGCTTGGTGAAGGTTGTGACTATACAGGGCTCTGACCGGGAGACTCGAAGGCAGAGTTTCAGTCTCTATATTAAGCTGGCAAACCAACTCAAGGTCCATGAATTCCAAGTCCACCTCTGAGTCCACAAAGGCTGCTAATTCCTAGGTCTGGATGCCAGCAGTAATACTGAGCTTGAGAAGGGGTTAAAGACAGACCAGGGACTGTTGGCTTGTTGCTGCCTCTTGTTCAATGATGAGCCCAGCCTTTATGTTGGTCATGTGGCCACATTACAGGCAAAGACTGTGATGTGGTGTTGCCCAACCTTCATGGCCTGAACCAGAGATGAGGACTGCTGGAGCAGCGCAGTTACAAGGCTGAGGTTGGAGAAGGTGCTGGTCGAGGACTGGAGCACCACAAGTGATAGGGAATCCTTTGAGCCTGCCGTATATATGATAAGAGGGAGATTATGTAAACCACCCTGGAGTGCGCAGAAGCGAAGGAAGTGATGTCTGATGTTCGAATATTACTGCGAATGGCATCAGGAAGGCCCAACACAGATCTGGCTAACCAGAGAATCATTCAGGTTGCATCAGGTTCAGTTCGCGGGAGACAGTGGCGGTGTGTCAACTGGGAGGATATAGCAGGTGCCGAGTGCGTGGCAGAGGCAGAGGTGGCTGGGCTGGGCAAAGAGCCTAAGGGACTTATTAGTTCTTTGGTAGCCATGGTGAGGTCCTTAATCAGCCTTTCATCGTCCATGGAGGTCTGAGAGAGGTTCCTGAGGTGAATCTGCAAGTCTGGTGTGCCTGCTGGATCTATAATTAGCTAGATGGTACTGTCAGGTGCCGGACAGGATCGACCCAAATACAGAGATGCCAGATAGAGCAAGGATCACTATTTAATGTGCAATTGCATCTTAGAGACTAAGTCTCTAGAGAGGCTAAGAAACAAAAACAGAGATCTCAGCGTGATGCACAGTTTAGAGTCGATACATAGATCCAACAGAAAACATAGATATTCATACTGTGGTCTGCCTGTCAGGTAGTCACACAATCCATGACACAAGGAAAGCATCCACCCGCATCGCTGTCAGTTTTTCACCCAGTAGAACTGCACAAATGGTGTTAAAGGTAGTGGAGAAATCAAATAAAATGACTCTCACAGTGCTTTCAGCCCTGTCCAGGTGAGGGTAGGCTCAGTCCAGCAGGTAGATAACTTAAAGAGATCATTGAGCTCTCTTTAAATAGACCCAGGCAAAAGTGGAGCTGATTGTGGGTGATTATAATTAAATTTTCTTATAATTGATTTTGGCTCTATCTGGTGGCACAAGCCAGTCTAGCTGGCTCTACTTGCCAGCTCAATATCTCTACTTGCTGTCTGTCTCCCTCTAGTGATGACACAAGACAGAGCAGCTGTCCTCTTACAAGTCTTATGCAACAGGTTGGTCTTTTTGCTCAGTCAAATATCTTGCAAATTTTCCTCTGAAATAAAGGCATAAAATATCAGGTATTTACTTGTTGATTTCTCAGTCACAATCAGATGATTTCAAGATACTCAATTATCAATTATACTGTACATTACAGTATAATTGGGGTTTTACAATGATCAATTAACCAATTAAAAACAATTTCAAAAATTACGTGTATTATTATCATAGACTAAAGTCCCATCCCTCTCATTGGAGATGTTTTTTGTTCACTTCTGATGTGAATTTATCAGCTCTCCTCTTGCTGTGGTATATTTGCATTCTTTTTAGGTAGTAATTGTGACATTAATATCCATAAACAAAATACTCAAATTCTTCTGAATGGAATTCTCAACTACTTCTTTCATATATAGGTATTAAAAATAGTTCATAAATTTATAATTATGTTAATCTGTCCAAATAGTTTTGAGTTTGTGGGTCAGGTTCTTGGACTTTTTTGGGACTTTGGCAGGCGCTCTGGTGTCCTGTCTCGTGTTCTGTTTGTTGATGTTTTTTTTTTGTTCTCGTGTCTGCCCCACCCTAGCCTTGCTCCTTCCCCTTTTCTGCACACCTGTTCCTTATGTGCCTAATCATGTGTTCTTTATTTAAGCCTCCTGTGCGGCATGTAATCCTCGTCGTTGTTTTGTCTTGGACCGGTGGCCTGTTTGTTATGTTTCTGTTTCTTTTCCTACCCGTTTTTCCCCCCCCATGTGTTTCTTTCTTGTCTTTTATGTTTAATAACTCACACTTGAGGCTATCCCTGCGTGTGGGTCTACATTTTTATTTTATTTTTTCCAAGTTTTCCCTTCACAGACAAGGAAGACAGACTCCCGGTTTTAACTTCATGCAGCTTCTGTTTGAATGTAATGGTACCAGTGTGTTGAGTAGATGATAGGTAATATCAAAAAACAAAGTTGAGGCAATTTAAGGCACGATGAAATTATCACTAGCAGGATGGAGAACAGGTCTGTAAAGAATTTTAGTTGAAATTGGGTTTGTGTTATGCTGTGATTTAAATCTGAATACCTTAACTTCCTCTTTCTCACTCTTAACAGTGAATAAGCTGTATAGCAAATGGTCAGAGATCATAGATAACATCCCAAATGTCACCAACTGATTTCTTTTTTTAATATGTAACTATAATGAACGTTTTCCCCCTCCACCTTCTTCCTCTGCTTTCTCTTTAAATAGCTGAATAGTGATGAAGTCATCAAGGTAGATGCGGGATCAGGGTGGGCCGGAAACTCTGGCTTGGAACTCGACCTGCACAAACAAACACATTGACATACACAAAGAACACAAAACAACAAAATATCAGTGCAACTCTGAACAAGGAAAATACAACATCTTTTATCTTGGAGAGAATTCGGGGCTAACCCTGTTACTCGGTATGACACATTCTTTTGAAGACCGTGATTGGTTGTCCAATAAAGAAAGAAAGAGCACTTCTCGGTCCTCTCAGCCTTCACTTTAAGATTACAGGCATAATCTTAACTATTTCACACTAATCAAACACATACATTATGTAATATTATATATACAGACCCAAATATCCAAATTAGTGACTGCTTTCATTTCTGATCCTATATCATTTCTGCTCTGTGTCAGAAATGTAAGCATATCTCTAAGCAGATCACAAACATAATCCCTACCAGATCTTATCTGTAGCATTTTGTCACGAGGACTTCTTTGCACTAGGAATTTTCATGCATATGAGCCCCATACATTTTCCTATGAAAAATATTCAAAACAAACCACAATGATCAAACTTCGAAATGAATAAACTTCTTTAGCTTTGGTTATTCACCTAAATCCTTTAAACTAGCAGTTATTAAAATACACAAACTTGTACTTTGTCAGCTTTCAAACTATAGTCCACTTTATCTGAGACTTAGAAACTCCAAAACTATGATCTTACCTTCAGAGGAATCACATTTAGTCCTGGTTTCTGCCTTATCACTTTACATAAATAACACTGGTTAAAGTAGTAAATGACCACTGATCAGGGTTGTGACTTCCTGCTTGTGTTTGAACTTGTGTTGCATGCAACTTTTGACACTACAGGCCATAGAGAAATGATTATAGAGTAAAAAATTCCTTTGGAGTTAAGTGAACATCTTTCTTGGCTCAGGTCTATCTATCTATCTATCTATCTATCTATCTATCTATCTATCTATCTGTGGATACAATTATTCATAAACAAGGTTTATTTTTCACTCCTACACTGATGATACTAAACTGTAATTATCAACAAAGATGAATGAAGTTGAGGTCTGTGTAAAGCACATTAGACACTGGAGGATGAGTAACCTTGTTCTCCTTAATTCAGACATAAATGATGGCAGTGTAATTCTACTAGGACCACACAGGCAGTTAGTTGTAAACTTTCTGATTGTGTTAACTCTTCAAGTCTCTCATTTGAAGCTCATAATTATATTAATATTTTTCAACTCAGAAACATGCCAATCTTAGTAATATAATGTCATTATACGAGGTAGAGAACACATTTTCTGCTCTAGATTGAGTTATTGCTGTCTTGTTGTCTGGATTTTTCAGTAGGTGCAGAAGATTAATCTAGAAGGCGATACATTTTGAACGTATTACACCATTTTTATTTGAACTACTGTACATTGTCTCTCATGAAAATTTCACAGTGATTATAAAACACTAATGATGTACAGAACAATGTATATTGCTTGCAAACATGGATTTAATGAGTTTGCTTTGTTGCCTTATGTTTAAAAAGTTAGATAAAGAGGAAACATCACACAGGGCCTTTATTTTATATCCACATGTTTGGCTCTCTTAAGAGAGAATATATTCATGAATTTAATGCTGGATCTCAGTTTAGAATCAGAATTAGAATCAGAATCAGAAACAGGTTTTATTCACCAAGTATGTTCACACACATGGAATTTGATTTTTGATTGATTTTTTTCTGCAGTCTGTTCCTGCCCCATTTTGTGGCTGCTCCAAACCAGACAGTGATGGATATGCAAAGGACAGTCTCAATGACTGCAGTATAGAACTGCAGACCATACTTCCTCAGTTGCCAAAAGAAGTACATTATCTGCTGATGTTGGAATCTCATTTCAGGTCATGGGAAATGGTATTTCCCAGAAAGTTGAAGGATTCCACAGTTGACACAGGGTTGTTGGATATTGTGATGGGCAGTAGCGTTGATGGCTGTCTCATGAAGTCTCCTGTCATCTCCACAGTTTTGAGCATGTTCATCTGCAGCACAGCACCAGGCGACCCACCTCTTGCCAATATGCATATTCGTTGACACACAAAATTCTAGCATAGGTCCCAGGGCAGGAGTTAAAGTCTAGATGTTGCAGGATGTAGTGCAGCCCTGTGTTAACTCTGTAAATAATTGCATCAAATTTAGATTAAAAATTAAATAATTTATACATTTCAACTAGCAGTAGAGCTAAGAAAGAAAGAAAAAGAAAGATAGTAAGAAAGAAAGAAAGAAAGAAAGAAAGAAAGAAAGAAAGAAAGAGAAAGAAATACTTAATTAGCAACCATTAGCTACGAGGGGGGAAAAAAACTCAATTTCCCAGGAAGCATTTCGTCACACGCAATTGAGCGCCTTTCCATCTTGTTCCTCCCCACAGCGGAGCGTCGTCGTTGTTGTTGTCGTGGGATAATAATGGCGGCAGCTGGAGGCGGATTGACTGCCTCGGTTGTCTTCGCGGGCGTGAGCCCGTCTGCCCCGGCACGGTGTCGCTTTCCAGGGCGGCCGTGGCCATCTCGCAGTCGTCAGAAGACGGGCAAGCGTTCGAGAGTCGGTCGGCTGGGGCCGGAAACGTCGGCGGCGGGCGGCCCGAGTGAACCGAGGCCCGTTAACGTTGAGCTTACGCTGCGAGAAGATCCGTCTTTACTGCGCTTGCTGAGGTTCAATGAGCGGCTCGCGCGCCAGAGGGAGGCGGGTTTCTGCACAAGCGGCAGCGATGAGGTTAGTCACGCAAACTTGAAAAGGTGAAATCTTTCAATGCTTTCTGATTTTCCCCTCTTTGTTTTTTTTTTTTTTGCACCTGCCTTGTGATGCCCTGGTTAGCTTGTTAGCTTTGTAGCTAAGGCGCTAACCCTTAGCTAGCATGCTGTGCATTAGTGTGTTTGAAGAGCTGATGAGTTTTGCCGGGTGTTTTTTTCTTCTTCTTGGACACCCTGTTGGCAGTCGATAACGTTATTCTTTCGGTAGTGAAGACACCATCCAACCTTATTAGATGCTTCAGCTCAAGAGGGGTTGATTATCAACTTCCTGCTGGCTAAACAACCTGTTTGAGTTAAATGCATGGACCCTATTTTTCACTGATTATCAGTGCAATTGCACCTTAAATGTTTAGTGGTGTATGCATTCACCCTGATGATACTGGATGTGATGTGATATGGACTCCTATCTGTGGTGTTTAATTGCATGATCCCACGTTTAAGGCGTTTCTCTACATCAATGATAACGTGGCTGTTTGGTGCATTGAAACCAGAGACATCCTCATGTCCTTAGGTAAAGTGTGGCTTAAAGAGCTAACTTTATAGACCGGTTTGCGTATAAAATAAACAGACAGGACATATAATAATCGTTGCAACTGTGCAGTTGCATCTTTGGGACTGTAATACGACCATTACAAGTAAAGTTTAAAGCTAATTTAGTGTTGAGGGGTGTCTAAAACTTGTCAGTGGACTAGCATAGAGTTGAAGATATCTGGGGGTCAACATCTATTATCAAACGTGTGTGTTTATTTTAGCACTTCCGTCAGTGAACAAATAAATAATATAGTTAAACAAGACAGCTAAAATTTGATTAAAAAACTTTAATCACATGCAGTAAAATCTGTAGGCCTGATAAGCCTGCCTACCTTGGCTTTTCTACACAGATTTATATTCTTTGAAAAATGTTGAGATTGCCCGGTTTAAGGGACG
>JAOTRN010000017.1:2939379-2951239 GCA_028566695.1 Bagroides melapterus
GTGTGTGTGTGTGTGTGTGTGTGTGTGTGTGTGTGTGTGTGTGCGTGTGCCATTTTCTCACAGTGACCTGAGGGGCTTTTGTAAAGGTGATCTGATGAGGTGTTTTCCACCTGGACCTCATTAGGTAAAAAGTCACACCACGACCTTTTACGAGTGACGGCCGAGTCACAGTGACTTGTATTACTGGGGACTTGAGAACACCGTGGTGTAAAAGTACACATCACTACATCATCATTTATTCCGCACGCTCAGTTGTCTTCGCCCTTTCTCACCAACCGTTAAAGTTTGGCATACTAATTAGTGCACTAGTGTGACGGTTTGGGACGCAGCCACAGGCGATGAAAATGTTTGCTGTGGCTGTTCAACCACTTGCTAATGCAACATGCTATTTTGTGATATACTATTTTGACGCTCTGTGTATTTTGCATATTTATGGATCGGCACTCTGGAGAGACAGGACGCACTTTTTGTGTGTGTATGTGTGCGTGTACGTGTGTGTTTTTGTGTGTGTGTGTAATTTTCTCTTTTCCATTCCGGACCTACACCTCAATTATTCTAAATTTTTAATTAATGAGCAGCTACGTGCTGCTGTGCGTGAATGTCAGTCGGCATTATGGTACACGACGGCGCCTCTGAGAGAGAGAGCGTCCTTAGGGAGTCGTACTGTTTCGGTGCGGTGTTCCGCAGCGATGCAGCGCGCGACAAAGATGTGAATGTGCGCTGGCGAAACAGACAGGTGTGCACGTGGGCTTGTTCACGTTCTTCACAATGTTGGTTTAACATCCCGCGAGAGACGTGCCAAGGACTGCGTACCGATGTTTCTGTCAAATGCTTAAGCAGGTGTAGTAAGGGCTGCTAGCGACACAAACGCTTGCTTTATGAATGAGCGTACGAGTGTACGGTATGTGTGTGTCTGCACGTTTACTGAGCTTATACAGGTCTTCTGGGGCTCCGTGATGAATAAACCTAGCGTACATCCAGGAAACGCTGACCTTACACACACACTAGCACAGTTTAATGCTTATTATACTACAGTTCCTGAACCTGATTGGTTAGATGATGTTTAATTTCATATCACAGGAGCTCTCACATTTGACAAGAGCCAGGAAAAGAGAAGCTGGTGAAGAAAAGTGAGTGATAAAGTGCTAAATAGTGTCTCACGGATGTTCCACAGCAACATCAAATCTAAGTCTGTAACCTAGTGAACTAGAGTTAATGTGTTCGATGATAGAGACTTAAAAGAACTTTTGTACGTCGCTCTGGATAACGGCGACTGCTCGGTGCTGTAAATGCAAATGTCACACTGCTATAAAAGACAGTGTGTTTTACATTATTATATTAAAAGCTCTTTAAATGACTGTGGCGTAAAAGTAACAAGTAGCAAAGGGACTGAACCCTGGAACAACTATTTTATTGTGTCTATAAAACCTGTAGCTAGCTAGCTAAAATTAGGCAGACCGTCTTCATTCAATATTTTAAGGCTAGCGGTAGGTTATATGACATATTTCGATTTAGATAAGCTAATGTTAGACACACTATATGTTCAATCCAAGTATCCCGTTTGCGATCAAGCTAGCTAGACTTAGATTATTGAATTGTTTTACTTTGTCTCATCCAGGTGTGCTGGCTATATATTTAGCCTAGCTTGCTTTTCTAGCTGTAGCACTATAGCATTATTTTACTGAGCTAGCTAAAGATACACAAAATATTCAAATGTATCAGCTTAGCTAACTTTTTTAACTAGCTGAATATTTTGTTGTGGGTATAACCTGGTTCGCTAGCAAGATGGAAAGTTTTGTATAATTAAGGCAGAATTTTACAAAGTATTGTATTGTGTGTGTGTTTCAGGTAATATATACAGCCATGGCATATGTGTGTGTATGTGTGTGTTTTTGGTAGCAACATGGCCGCCTCAGTTTTGCAGCATGTTAGTGCAATCTCAAAGCCGACACTCACACCGACACACTCCATTTTCTCTTCATCCCATTCCGGGCTCTGCTATTCTCTTTCATCTTGCCCCCTATGCAGCCTATCTTTTTCTCTCTCATCCCATCACCCCTTTGCTGCGGTGTGTGTATTGATGTGTTTTATTCCACAGAAAGGGCACGCAGTGCGAATCAAAGTCCGAGATAAGATCACAGATTGCTGAAACGAGGCTTCGCTTCCATTTCATTACTATACAGAGGAGCAGGATGTGAACACGAAGGTCTTTCAAACCCACTGGGTTGTATTCCGAATCTATATAAGTCTATATAGCGATGAGTTCGCTAGCAAGACCTGCCTGCTTCTGAATACTAAAACTGAATAGAAATGTAGAAGAAAAGTGGATTTCAACGTAAGATATTCTGCTGAAATTATATCGTACGTGTTCTTAATTGACAAGTAGCTGATCTTGACTCTAATAATGTACTTATACTTACAGTAGAAATAGTTATTACCTGATGTAATCATGATGATGTATAACGGTAATACTACAGCGATTTTAATCCGTTCACCTTCAGTTTTTCAGCCGCGAGCTCGGTTTGGATTTGGTTTCAGTCACTTCAGATAAAAGCATCTGCCAAATGAATAAACGTGTTATGCTTTATCGTCTCGGCTGCTTTCAGTCCTCTCAAACTCGCTGTATTGGACGTCCTTAAGCAAAGCGTGAAGGAAAAGTGTATTACTGTTCAATATCAGATGAAATAAAAGTCGTTCTTGGTAGTGCACTTTGACGTTTTTTTTTTTTTTCTCTCATCCGACTGTAAATGGACTTTTTACGCTGAATTGTAAGAAGACTAAAACTTCAGCAATCAAATCCTAAAATCTAACCAAGATCTATCCACATATGTATATATAACCAGTAACTGCCATTAAAGTGAACTAGAAGAGAAGTAGCAGATAGTTTAGGTAGATACAGTATAATGCGGTGGAGTAGAGTAAAATTAAGTAGAATACAATAGATTCTAAAAAAAAAAAAAACAAGAAAGTAAAGTAGAGCATAAAAGAATGTGATATCATCGAAAGAAATGGAGTAGATTGGAACGGTATATAACGTTGAGTCAAAAAGAGTTCAATAGAATTGAGTAAAATTGTAGAACTGTGCAGGTGATGGTGGTGTAGAAAAGAGTCAGATAGAATAAAATTAGGAGCCGAAAAAACATTCAAATACAATGGTGTGGAACAAAGATTTATACAGTCATAAGAGTAATAGTCATAGACCTGGAGACAGTAGAATAGAATTGGGGAGCTTTCTTAGAATAGAATCTAGAACCTATAAATCTGTGTAGCATGGTTACTTTTATTTTATTTACTGTGATGGCGTAAAATAAAGTAAATCGAGTAAAATAGTGAATCAGATTCGAGTAGAATGGAGCAGAACAATGATGTGCTGATGAATAAAGTAGAACTGAGTACAATAGAGTAGAGGAGTAGAGTAGAGTAGAATAGAAGAGAATATAGTAGAGTGCAAAAGTAGTTGAAAAGAGAACACAGAAGAAAAAATGGAGTGGAGAAGAATCCAAGAATAGAATATGGTGTTATAGAATAGAATTTTGTGAAATCAAAGAATTGAATTTGATGGAATAAAATATTCTTTGTAGTGCACATACATTTGAATCACTTGCTACTGTAATGTGGAATAGTGGAGTAAAGTAAAACAGAGTGGAACTGTACTGTAT
The DNA here is from genome assembly GCA_028566695.1 of Bagroides melapterus. Lineage (NCBI taxonomy): Eukaryota > Metazoa > Chordata > Actinopteri > Siluriformes > Bagridae > Bagroides > Bagroides melapterus. Next base: position 2,943,039 of record JAOTRN010000017.1, read on the forward strand.
ATCTACTGTGTGTAGAAGAAATAAACAGAATAGAATAGAACACAAGATAGAATAGAATGGAGTCAAGAAGTAGAATAGAATATAGCAAAATGAAGAGAGAACTATAGAAGATAACACAGAATAGAGAATAATAGAAACACAATAGAGAATGATAAAATAATACAATAGAGTATTTCAGAATTTATATAAAATAGAACAGCATAGAGTGGAGTAGAATTGTGTGAAGTTCATTTAAATGGCATAACAGAAGAGAATAGGAAGATAGAAATAGAACAGAGCAAAATAAACTAAAACACTAACATCTTAGAGAGAAAAGAACTCAGTAGAATCAAGTAGAAGAGACTACAGTAGAATTGAGTAAAATATAGCAGAATGGTAGAGAAGCATAAAATAGAATAGAGTACAAAATATAATAGAACAGAGGAAATTAGGGTGACATTTTAGAGAAGAGAATAGAATTGAGTAGAATAGGAGAATACAGCAGAGAGAGAAAAACAGACTAGAGCAGAATCAAATGATGAAACTGAGTAGTTTAGAATGTGTATTCTACAACATAGTACCAAATAGAGTTAAGTAGAATAAAACAGTAGAACTGTACAGAGTTGAATTAAAAAAATACAGCAGAATAGAAGAAAATAAAATAAGAATAAAATGAAATAAGTAAAGAGAAGAACAATAGAAATTAGGGCAGAACACTAGCATCTTAGAATGGACATTAGAACAGAGTAGAATTGAATCCAGATCATTAAAGCTGAACTGATGGTCATTCCGGATGATTCATCGGCAGCTCAGGATCTTGCGATATGCCTAAACAACTCTCTGATCTACTCTTCAGCCACTGCTCGCAACCTTGGGGTAAATATGGGTAACCATCGGTACTTTTCTTCACGTTTTGCTAACGTGACACGCTCCTGTCAGTTTCTTCTCTACAACATCAGAAGCATTCAGACATTTTTGTCCACACAGTCTGCTCAGGTACCTGTACAGTCTCTTGTCATTTCAATTATTTCACCAACGATCCAAGATGCAGCAGCATGTCTTGTATTGAACCTCCCTATGTTCTCGAATATCACTCCATTCCTGTGTTCCTTCCACTGGCTTCTGGTAGCTACTACCAATCAGATTCAAAACTGATGCCTGATTACAAAGCCAACAATGGACCAGCTCCTTCTTACCTCAAAGCTCTCCTCACTCCTCACTCCCTCAGATCTACAGCACTGCTCCACTGGTCCCACCATCTCTCAGGGTAAGAGGTAGATATACATCAAGACTCTTCTCTGTTCTGACACCGAGGTGGTGGAATGAACTTCCTCTAGATGTCTGAACATCTGAGTCACTGACAAACAACAGGTGAAGACTTACATCTTCATGAAACACCTTAACAAGCTCTTATTGTCCCTTAACAGAGTTTAACAAACAGAGTTTGACATTAAAGTCTCTTTATCTTTATCTTTACTCGTATCTATCAGTCACGTTTCGCTGCTTTACGCTCGTCGCTGCGGAAATGCGACAGAAGAAATACACATGGCATCCAGAGCGTGGAAGAGAGGTGAAACCGATGGATGGATGGATGGATGGATGGATGGATAGCAGAAGAGGAGGACGGACAGATTAGGAAGTGATCTTTATCTTTATCTTTATCTTTATCTAGTGAACCGGCATTAATGTATTCATTGTTAGAGACTTCGAAACACTTTTGAATGTTGCTCTGGATAATGCTGTCTGCCAAATGCCACGAATGTAAATGTAATGTAGAATGTAAATGGGTAGAAGAAAATAGAATTTAATAGAACTCAGTAGAATGTACATAACGTAGTAGCATCGACGCGTATGACACACTTTATTCGATCTTAAATTAGGTGATTAAGCGCTTGCGCAACTTCCTTAGTGTGCAGTGTCTGTTCCTGAATTGACTTTTCATGCTAGTCCTTCACAGTAGGTGTTATCAAGAGAGCATATGTTTGTACACCAGCAGAGTTTGAATAAATCAGCACCAATTTGGATGCAAAGCATTTGGAACTGCAGAGTTTTAGCTACGATGTAGATAAAATGCACTATATTGGTGTCATTTATTCGAACATCTCAGTAAATCCAGGCTCTCAGTTTGGTACTGGGTGCTTAAGGCACTTCTGGAAGTTTCTAGAAGCTTCTGGGTTTAAATCCTGAATGTCTTCAAATCCCAGCTCACGCTCCTGTTTCTCCCAGAACACTGAGGCATGGTGTGAATGGGAATTGAGGAAGCATCCATCGGGCACGTTCTGAGGAATTCACAGAAATAAGCTTTCCAATGGTTTAGAAAACACATGGAGAATTTAGACGTACCTCTGCTCACCTTCTCAATAAATCACAAACGACTTTTGCTTCTATATATTTGTACGTACGTATAAAATTTAGCTTGCGCAAATGTTTCCGTGTCAACAGTTCCAGTGGAAGCTAAAAAGCGACTGCCTCTCGACAAAGGCGCGTAATTGTAGTGGTGCTTCTGAAAACCAAAGCACTTCATCGACTGGAGAGAGGGAAAGAGAGAGAGAGAGAAAGGGGAGCAGATGAAGAGATGGAGGAAGTGAGGTCAAGTGGGAGGTTGAAAAGCTCTCACTCGTCATATTGTTTTGACACTCGTATCTATCAGAGCGTCACGTTTCGCCGCTTTACGCTCTGCGCTGCGGAAATGCGACGGAAGAAATACATGTGGCATCCGGAGCGTGGAAGAGAGGTGAAACCAATGGATGGATGGATGGATGGATAGCAGAAGAGGAGGACGGACAGATTAGAAAGTGAAAGACGACGCGAAGGAAGACGGCCGAAAGAGACGTCCTCATTAGGGTGCTGTGGATGGAGTATGATTGCAGCGGAGTCAGAAAAGAGAGATCTCCTGTACACACACACACTCTGTGTTTTCTCGCACCTCCAGATATCATTATCTGGAGCAGGAGATGATGGTGTCATCGATTGTGGAGTCGGGAGTGTTTCATTTGCTCCAGGGCACACATCTACTTCTCTCTCTCTCTCTCTCTCTCTCTCTCTCTTTCTCTTCACTCTCTCTCTTGTGCGTTCTCTCTGATTGCTTTATAGCTCCGAGTCACCAGGGAAAATTAACGGAGGACAGGATGGGCGGATGGAGGCAGGAGGTTTAGTCGCTCGGAGCTTCACGCAAACACACGGTAGCTGCTCCAGTTTCGACTCCCCTGCGTTTCATTACCGTTTCCAGCATGACCTCGCTGACTTCCCCTAATGACCTGGGAAGTGATCACCTACTTCAAGTGTCATTGAATTGTTCAGCCTGAGCAACTCCATTCTTCTTGATAAACTTGCTTGAAGTATCCACTTATTCTAACAGTCCTTGTTTAATTATACATAAAATAAACCTTTGACAGATATCAGGTGCTTTTAACAATTGTGACAAAGCAGTTTACCAGAATTCCAGAAGTAGATTCCGATCCATAATGAACAAGCCAGAGGCAACAGTGGTGAGGAAAAGCCTTGCTAAGACAGCACAAGGGCTCAAAACAAACCCATTCTTTTTCTAGGTAACACCAGGTTAGTGTGATTACACCTACAAATCATCAGACGTTTTACCTACACCTATACGAGATGGCCGCCACACATACTCGTTCACGGACAGGCAAATACTTTTTCACTGGTTTCCGTTCTACCAGCGGAATAGAAATCGGTATGAACAAATGAATTATTTTATGCTTTATTTTTAAGTCCGTTCTAAAATGAGACAGTTCTCTGTTGGCTTTCAGTGTGAAATGTTTTTTTTTTAACCTTAGACAGAATTCCAGTGGTTGAAGATAACACCTTCGAATTTCAGATGGTTTTGAACAAGCACTTGCGGGAGAGGAAATGGGTTTGATATCAGCGTTTACTTTGATGACGGAAACATTTGTGTGAACAAAACGAAACTTTCTGGGTTGATATGGTGCTTTTCTATGAATATATTGTACCTACAGTAGTGGGCTAGACAAAAAACAGAGACGCTTAGGAAAAACGACAAAGCTCCGAGTGTCTACTTTCATATGAGCTGTTACTCACCTCATTTTTTTCTTTCTTTTTTTTTTTACTTTATTTTACTCCATTTTTGGTTCAAAACACACCATTTACATTGTGTCACTGCAACTGGTTTCCCCGACATCTTGATATCCATCTTGATATCTAATCAGTTGTAGCTGTCACTTTGACATGCAAAATCAGAAGAAGCGTTTAGGGAAGATATTTCAGTCTTGCTTGAGAAGTTCCAGCTCTAATGTTTGCCCTAGTGAATATTCTAGGGTGAATGCTCACAGAAGAGCAGCAGTTCTTAAAAATCTGCTCTATCCCTTATTCTTCAACAGCCCCTTGTTGTTTGTTAGGCAGATCTTTGCATAGACGTTTAGCAACACCCCCCATCTAGAGCTCATATTTTTATACAAGTGAGCAGTTGAGGGTTACGGGCGTTGCTTAAGTGCTCAGCAGTGGCAGCATGGTGGTTCTGGGATTTGAACTCATGACCTTCAGATTAGAAGGTCGCTATATTATCTACTGAGCCAACACTGTAACCAAACCTGAACAGATAAAGGTTAACCTTGACCTGGCTGAAGGACGGATAAGTGGCTTGACAGGACAGGGAATCTGACTCCTGACCCTCCGATGAACAGTCCAGTGCACCACCTGCTGAGATACTACTCCCACTTCAATCGAATAATCCTACTTGACTAGACCAGCGGTTGGCTCTACGGGTTTGTCAAAATGACTTGACTCCGGTGAGCAGAATTCCAAGAAGGAAGGACAGTTAAGACGGTGACTTCAAATGTAGTCAAGCTCCGAGGAGAACGATCTTAATCGCGGTTGACTTTCAAGGTTTGCCAAAAAAAAAAGTCAGACGACTTTGGTCTCGTGAACAGAAATGTGGGATTGCAGATATCAAGAAGGACAGCTACTGTAAGAGGCTGCCTTCAAATTTAGCCGAGCTCAGATGACAGCCATCTTCTAAACTGTAGTCTTTCTCAAAAGAGTGCAAAAACGATTGCCCACTGTAGACCTTCCTTTCTATTGCAATGCAATGCAAGCTTTTTTTTATGTATTCTTTTTAATTTTTGAGATAGCATGCTAATGAGCGAGGGTGTTGACTTGCTAGCAGAGTAAAGTAACACAATTCCGTCAGCTGAGACATCTATAGAGGAGTCGCCTAGAGATACTTTTAGAGGAGGAGAAAAAAAAAAAGAATGAAAAATGTGACACGTTGTAGCTATAGATTCAGGGCAAGTTGTGTTTTTGTAGCCAGTTTGCCGTTGTTCTGTTCAGCGTAGTCAGAGAAACGAAACAAGGCTTTAAATGGCATCGAGGCGAGCTAGCGACGTTATAAGTCTTGTGATTTTTTGCCTGTGTGATCTCCAATAGCTTCTTTCTCGATTTCTTAATAGGATGTTTATTCACAATGATGCAGCAAGAGGCTGTGTAATTTTACGGTTGAATTTTTGATTTATTAGTTTGCTTCATGAGCACGAGCACGCGGCCTCAGAACGTCAGCAAACGCTCTCTGAATAATAAAGCGATTGTGAATTTTATAGTCCTAATCTGAAATATGTGGTCAGCTTGTTTTTTGTTTTGTTTTGTTTTTTTATAGAGCGCTTTCCTCTGAAGAACAACATTATATTATATAATGCAACTATATGAATGACTTGAGGTCAGCGTTGTGTTCCCAAGGCTCTACATTACAAGCACTTTATATTTCAAAGGCCCCATACTGTATTTACTAAATGAAATTTTCCAGGAAACAGCACTATGGTTACAAGAAAGCTATGATTCCAGGCTATACAATTCATCCGTTTATTTACCAGCACATGTCTTATGATATTGACTGCTTTGGGGAGAAAAACCTCAACCAAAAATAAATACAGATTAGGTTTAACCCGAATTAGTAAATCAATGCAATTCAGTGACTTGGAAGTATTTCTTTTCAATTATCTAAGTAACTTGTATAGCTGAGAAATCTTTTTTTTATTTATTTATTTTTGTTTAGAATTTTCTGAAAATTAATCTTATGGCCTTGGAAAATTCTTCCATGAGGTGGTGCAAATATGGAGCTTTCTGATTATGGAATATGATAAAGAATATGTATTTCCTAATTTTAGGAATATTCTTACCTCCTTTTTATACCTATTTTAGATTCCCTTTTTTTATCTGCTGAAGTTTAAGAGAGTGTTATATTGTGACAGGAACCTCAGACACTAGGAGAAAAGAGTAAAATACTTAAAAAAAAATCACCAGAGTGAAATACCAGAGAAAAAGTACCAGAGAAAATGATACAAACTTTCCGACCAATCAGAAATGAGCACTGAATTTGGACCGCATTAGCTGCTTTTAGGTTGTATTGCACAATTATCTTTATCCTTCTTGTACCAGTTCACATCTTTGGCGCCGTTCGTCAGTGTATGTGCTTCATGAATTATGGGTAATACTGATGCTCGCTGTCATCCCAGGAATAAGGCTGTATCTAAAGACACTTGGGCATAAAATAACTAAAGATGTCTCATTACGAAGGAATCAGAGTGTTCTAGCAATGGGAAGAGACTTCAAATGACCATCCATCTGGTAAACAACATTGGCTGGGGATGAATTGTAGCACTGGGGACACAGCCAGATTGTACAACCCTCTCAGTGGGTGGTCCCGACATCCCATCATGCACTGGTGGCTCATCTGTGAAGTGTGTTTAAATGGAGACTGGGGTTTTATGGGGCGGAACGGATAGATAGGTGTCAGAGAAGGGAGGAGAGATGACTGAGAATGCCATTCAACACACACACACACACACACACACACACACACACACATCCACCCTCAGAGAAACGTGATGCCCTTTAGACTGATGAAGCTGTTGCCTCTGTTGTCTTATCAGCCATTTCCTCTACGCCGTTCCTATCTGAAATAAGAAGTGCACTTATTCCGAGTGCACTCCAGAGATCAGATTTTTTACAACACTGTTCCATATGATTCAACAATCTATTATCTAATCTATTGTTTATCAGCGTGGGATTCATGTCTGAAAATGAAAGTACACCAAACAGCGACAGAAATACATTTATGCTCAGCTCAGACATACAGATATTCTTTATCTCTGACTAAACTTAGCGCCCCCTCTCTCTATCCTCCAGCCATTTATCTTTGTGCCCTCTATCTGACGTGATTAATATGGCAGGTCTGTCCCCTTTATGTTTGCTATAAATCATACAGGCGGGTCCAAAAGGCTGCGTCCACTCACAATGAACTGTTTTTATTTCACCATTCATCAAAAGCTACAATAAAAGAAAGTTATGCTGTTGATAATTAATATTCGAGAATACATTACTTCACGACGAGACAAATCCATTGTTTTGGCTGTTTGAAAAATCTGGTACTGCTTTATTTTAAGGTTTAGCCATGAATTAATCGTGATTAAATCATTAATAATGTGCTTGGATACGAAGACGGATGAATTGAAAACGCAAGTAGATTCTGGGTTTTAAATAGCTTTAGCTTAAACCTACCAGAAATATGTCTTTATTACTTTTGATAGCAATTTATAAAAAAAAAGAAAAATCTGTTTAATAAATGATATCCTGGGCTCAAACATAAAGGGCCATTGTTTGAATTTGGACATTTGGAATTTTATTTTTTTCTCTTTCTGTCATGAGTAACAAAGTTCGAGATTAGTTCATATTTATTTTATTTATTTATTTATTTGTTTTGCTGGTGGTTTCAATAATTCTGATATACTGTATTTAAAAAAAAAACATCAACCCTGCTTTTACTCAGAGACTCTACAGCACCATTGAACACGTCTTTGTTAAATCCTTGACAATTTCCATAATAAACCTAATGAATGAACTTCCAAATGAACTCTAACTTAAATGCAAACAATTTCTTCAAAATTCTTTTTTTTTCCCTCTACATTTATATATTTTTTCTAGATCAACTAAAAAAGGTTCTTGATTAAACAATAAAGACATAATATTCCACAATTTTGTCTTTTCAGGGTTGTAAATATTTGCTTTCACATTTTTGCATAATTAATTAGATAAAGCAACATTTACATGAATAAATATAATTCATATTGTTCCAAAATCTACCCGTGTTACTGTAGCCTTCCTGTCAGCTAGATCTAGTGTGATTACTTTCCACTAAACAAGGAATTTTCACCCACAGAAACAGCACATACCAACTTTTTATTCTTTTTTATTTA
>JAOTRN010000017.1:3020440-3030472 GCA_028566695.1 Bagroides melapterus
TCTTCTTCTTCTTCTTCTTCTTCTTCATGAGAGAGAGGGTACTGTACTCCCTAATAGGTGGAGGAACTGAGTACCAGTATTTTGTAAGTTAGTCCTTTTTTCTTAGTAAATGTCAAAGCCGGAATATCATGCAGGGAGTCAACTGTCTCTCCATGATGATATGTACACGTGCCTCATGTACACGTGCCTGCTATTGTTCATATCTATCGCTATGGTTCTGATTTGTACGTTAGCCGATTAGCATCGCCAGGTGTGATTTTTCACCTTCGACACGATTCGGGTCTTTTCGGATTTCTGAATAAATTATGCTGACGTGGGAAACACGGGAAAGCTGGAGGCAGACGTACATGAACAAATCATTTTCAGAAGCATCCTCTATGAACGTTGCAGCGTCGGGCAGGACGTAATTGAGGAAACTATAGTAGAAATCACTTTGTATTTTACGTTCTACAAAAAGTTTTATTCTGCATATTTTGACTACATGTCCAAGTATGGAATCGTATTTACGCAAATCCCCCGGTACAAGTGTTAACGTCCACGGTAATCCCACGTATCTCCGATCGCCACGTATCTAGTGACTCCAACAAACCAGATGTAGGAAATCAGGAGGGATCAAGCGGGGCTCGAGAGTAGAAGAGAGCAGGATCGCTGTTACCTCAGGAGTAGTGTAATACCGTGTACACGTAATAAATAGAAACAAGGTGGATTATTAAACTCTCGAAAATCCAATTGGAGGAAAATTAAAATTAGACAAAGTACAAAGTGGGGACGTCTTAGCATAGTAGTTCAGGTGTTCGACTACTGATTGGAGGGTTGTGAGTTCAAATCCCAGAGCCACCAAGCTGCTAATGCTGGGCTCCTGTGTAAGGCACGTAACCCTCAATTGCTCAGCTGTAAAAATGAGATAAAAACGTAAGTTGGAGAAGGATGTCTGCCGAATGGCGTAAATGTCCACGTTGACCTGTCGATGTATAAATTACTCATGTCAGATCAGGTGATAAAATGGGTTCTTTATCAATTTTGTGTTGTTTTAAAACCCATTTCAGCCTGCTGTTTAACTCGATGATGTAAAGCAGTGAGGTGTATAAAATATTTAATAAATATCAAATCTCCAGCCCCCCCACAGCGGTGATGTCAAAGACCCCCCCCACCCTCAAACATTAAAGTGAATTTGGGTCACTGCTCATTTTTGAAGGATGAGCCTGACTTTTTTGCCTTTAAAAAAAAAAAAAAATATCAAAGCTCCAAAAACATGTATTGACTTCTTCATCTTCTGCGCCTTGAAGAAAATTGATTCAGATATGAAGCAAGAGAAAGAAAATTAGAGTGGTTACTCCACGCAACTGCTCTTTTTTTTTTTTTTTTTTTTTTTGTGGAGAGATTTTTTCTCTTTCATGCTTGCTAAGTCTTATTACACACCACCCAGGGGGTGAAGAATCAATTTGCGAAGCTTAAACAGAAATGCCAATTTCATTTTCTACCCTCGAAAAAAAATGTGTTCTAGGGCAGGAGGGGAAAAGTATATACATATATAAATAAATAAAAGTGATGGTGAAGAAAAGAAAAAAAACAAAACTGAATATAATAAACAAGACACACGGACAGTTAATCCATCCGGGTTCTGATCGTTAGTTTTCATGTTTTATTTTCCTATTTTTTTTTATCTTTTTTGTGTGTAGGGCATGGAAAGTGCACTAGCTATTGTATTTATGAATAAATTGAAGTTGTATGAGTTTAAAAAAGCCCTGTGTTAGGGTCAGGTCATGACAAGTTCCAGAATCAGGATGTTGAATATTGTAAAAAGAAAAAAAAAAGAAATAAAGCAAAAGTATTTGAATTGAATTATGGCCGGATGTCGTAAGGTGATATTTGGGTCAGTGGTTTTTCAGTGGTAGCTAAACCTCTTAGTTCAATGATCTAAAGGTTGAGAGTTCAAATCTCAAGACATTTTTTTTTTGTTTTTTTTTTTTACATTTTATGGCATTTAGCAGTCCCCCTTATCCCGAGCGACTTAGGATCATATCTCATTTTTTATACAACTGAGCAATTGAGGGTTAAGGGCCTTGCTCAGGGGCCCAGCAGTGGTAGCTTGGTGGAGCAGGTATTTGAACTCACAACCTTCTGATTGGTAGACCTACACCTTAACCCCAGACAGTGTTGGAACCTTAAACAAGACCCTTTAACCCTCAGCTTTTACAATGTTGCATGAATGGATTGTGTCCTGTCTAAATCAAAAGTATATGGACATTTGTCTTTGGGACACCAAAGGGTCGGAGGTCCATTCAGTAGGTATCCAGGTGTAGACCTCTATAATATATGTTAAAATCAGGAAGTTAGGAAATAAAGCATGGGTGTATAGTTGGTACAACTGATACCTCAAAGCTCCAGGGTTGACAGTGCGATCCCGAACTTCCGTTATTATCTCTGTGGAGTTTTCACTGTGTGGGTTTTTTTCTTGTTCTCCAGTTTCCTCCTACTTATAGTTTTGTACTGTATGGTTTGTATTCAGGTTCTCTGGTTTCCTCCAAAAAAAGTCCAAGTTAGTAGGTGGATTGGCGATGCTTACCTGCCCCACGGTGTGTGTGTGTGTGTGTGTGGTGTCCTGTGATGGACTGGTGTCCCTTCCAGGATGTATTCCCACCTCACACCCAGGCTTTCTGGGACAGGCTCCAGATCAACTGTAAACCTGGCCAGGTTACTGTTAGACGGATACTTAATCCCTCCTTCACCCATATACACACTTTAACCCAAACACATGCTAATTTGTTGCAATTTCTGGATTATTTTTTTGTTTATATGGATCTTTGCACTAGGAAAAAGATTCTTAATTAATTCTTTCCTTTTTTTCTTTAGGAAGAAGAAGAAGTCGTTATTTGTCACATATCCATTACAGCACAGCATAATTCTTTTTCTTCACATATTTCAATTTGTTAGGAAACTGTGGACAGAACACAGGGTTAGCCATGCTTACAGCATCCCTGGAGCTGAGAGGGTTGCTCACGGGCCCATCAGTGGTGGCTTGGTAGTGCTAGAGCTTGAACCCTTGACCTTTTTAACAGTATACCAGCACCTTAGGTGTTGAAGGTGTTGAAGCTTTACTGCCCACCACAAACTGCTTTTTAAATCAATTCCTTTATTTTCAAAGTGTTTTTAACAATAAGCCTAAAGCAGATTTACAGAAATCAGGATGGAGTTTCAGATCCTTAAGCTGACAGTGGCCAGGAAAACCTCCTTGAGACATCAGGAGGAAGTACAAGTTCAGAAGCTCCAAGCAGAAGTAGGGTTAGGGTTAGGGTTAGAGTTACATGATGAACCAGGAAGCACCAGGGGGCCAGAGGAGCCACAGCAGTAGTGTGTTGGGGTCATCTAGTTTACAAGGGTTCATGTATCATATCTTGGTTTAAGAAGGTATTCTTTGATCTCAGTGAACATTTCTTGCAGAATGAAACCTCCACGGAATCTCAGTATATCCGTGTTCACCACCTGAGCAGTCAATAAGATTCATTTCAGTCTTTATATCTATATCTATATATCTATTATTCAAGCCGGTTACGATCTCGGTACTTACAGATTGTGTGTCTGCAGTTAGCATTTTAGCAAATGAAATTGTCTTGAATATCATTCCATTTATCCTCTTTATTTCATGCATCCTCTACTCTCGCACCAACAAACTTCACGTCCTCTTTTAACACATCCATATATCTGCTCTTTGGTCTTCCTCTCAACCTTTCACCTGGCAGCTCCATTTCCAACATCCTTCTACCGATATAACACCTCTCTGGAAACTCTCTCAATCTAGCTTATTTAGTGCTGTCTATACTATGATTATAATAAACCACATGAGAAATAATGAGTAATCCCACTTGAAAACAAAGTGAACCTTTTAGACATGATTTCTAATCTCATCCTAAGCAATATTACACAGTTTTGCCCAGATTCAACAGAAATACACTCACTAATCTGTTTGCAAAGGCTAAATGGTACTATGGAATAATTGTATGTGGCAGTATGATTAAGATTCTTTTCTAGAGGCTGGAAGGTTGTGAGGTGAAATCCCAAGACTTAAGAACCACTATCGGGGCCCTTAAGCAATATTGAATTAGCACGACCCTTAACACAGCTGCTTAGTTCTGAGTCATTTCTAAGTAACTTTATCATCTTTCTAATGAAGAACTGCAGGTGTATATCTGAAAAAAAAAGAACAACGGTACAACAAGAACCAGAAACACTCGGTAGAAAAAAAATAACTATTAAAAATAACATAAAATGGTTCAAGGTTTGTAAGTTAATGTGAAGAAAATAGAATTTAACCGTCAGCAGCTTAGCAAGGTTCAGTTCCTGTTGCTCCTGTTGTTGTTGGTGGTGGTGTTGGTGTTGAGCAGTAGGAGTTTAGAATGAATGTTATAACAGGTTGCCATCTTGAGAGATAAAACCTCTAGGACAAATCCTTCCAAACACCAAAAATTCAAAACATACACACAACTCAACACACACATAGCCCCCTGCTGTTCTGACAGGTGTCAAAATCACTTCAAAAACACCTAGCAACTCTGAAAAATAAGCTGAAATAAAAATGATAGTTCCGTCACTCTGGCTCTGCTGGTGAAGACATGAACACAGTGTTTCAGTACACACTGGTCAAATCACATTTGTAGTCAGTGTTTGCAGGAACTCACCTGAAGCTATCTAACTTCAGAGATGTGCTGCTGTAGGTATGATAGAGGTGTCAGACTCTGATGTTGTTCCTGTCATCTTCAGCTAGTATAAAGAACCTGACAGGAAGTCAGAGCACACTGAGTCAACAGCTTTGTGAAAGCAAAAAAAAAAAAAAATCGGTGACTCCAGAAGATTATTATAGCTTGGTGACAGTAGCGTAAATCCTGTCCGGCTCTATCCAATTCATTCCGGTTTATCCCACTTTAGCACAGTGCTGAAATTAGAGTCTAGTTCAGTCCGGATATATCAGAATAGTATATTCAAATGTTTATCCAATATAGTCTAGCACAGGTTAGAAGGTCCTTTCCTGACATTTTCAGGCTGTAACCAAACCAAATTGATCTAATCTATCAGATCCGGCTTGGAGAAGTCCCTTCTGTACAGCCAAGCATGTCTCGGGCCAGTCTAGCCAAATAACATCCAGATGAAACCCGTCCACATGAAGCTAAAATCTTTCCAAAACTCTAAGCCCTGTAAACATTAGACCTGTTCATAAAATATACCACAAAACAGCCAAATCAATGTCTTGCAAGAGAGTACAGTCCAGATAACACAATTTCAATACATGTACGTGTTGTCTAGTCTACTCTAGCTCCGGGAAGAATGTGCAGTTTAGTATACATAATCCAATGTATTGTTCATCATTTGAGATTTAGATCCAAACATGTACTGGTCAAGTACAGGCCTCATGAAGCGGTACACATTATAGTCTAGGTGAAACAGGCTTTAATCCAGGTTGGTCTTGTTTAGGTTTGAAAGTCTTTTTAAACATGTTTTTAAGATTACGTGGCCGGATTTGTCGATTAAATCTAGTTCAGTTCAGTTAGTTTGACCAAGCACCCCTGTCCAGAAAGTGGTACAATCCCAGTCCAGTCCAGATGATACCAGTTCAGTGTACTCAAGTTCTGGAAAGACAGTGCAGTTTAATAAATATAATCCATTCTGGACCAAACATGTAATGGTAAAATACAGGGCTCCCAAAACCATACCCTATATAGTCTAGATAAAAACCGGGTTTGTCCAGTTTTACTCAGATTTAAAACTCTTACTAAACATAGTCCTTTTTTTTCCGACCATTTCAGATCAAGCCATTGATATCATACCATGCAGTGTAGCTCAGTCCAAGTGAAGTGTGGTCCAATTTATTCCATCCTTGTCCACCCTTCTTCCTTTCAGTCCACATTAAGGCAAGTGCAAGGAATTGTCCAATTCTGTGTAGTCCGAGTAGCATGGTCTATTCCAGTGAAACAAGCACAGTCCAGTTTAGCCCAATTGATTTGCAGCGCAATTTGGATGACAGCTGTGCAGCTCACTCCAGCTGAAAACAGTTCTGTCTTGCCAGGCTAGTTCAACCCACACCAGATGAAACCCACACCAATCCAACACAATCACTTTTAGTCCAACTCGGTCCAGCCAGTCCAATTTGGCCCAGTTCAGTTGAGTCCAAATGAAAGCTGGAGAGTCTCTAGAGGCTGTTTTGTTTTTTATACCTATCACACCTCAAATGTCAGAGCTGTAATGGAGTTACAAGTAGTCTCTTACCTCTGTGCAATCCAGAGACATATACTGCAGCCCAGACTCCCTTTAATCTCTTTGACTTTTTCTCGCACAGCCTCTCACACACACAAAACCTTAAATTAGTCTGGAAGTCTTGGCCTTACCTTTAGTTTTTGGACCTGGATTGACAGTGATTGTTAGCAGACATTGAGGTACCTTCATCAATAATTTCTCTTTGTTCCACTCATCTCTTGATCTGGTGTTTCTTTGTCAGGCTTTCTTTTTTATTATTCTAGGCAGATGGAACGATTGATACCCTCCCTCTCACTCTACCTAGCCCACCCTAAAAGAGCTAAGCAGGGGATCAAATGCAAAAAAAAAAAAAAAAAAAAAAAGTGTTCAAGGTGTTTGGTGTGCCTTACCTTCTTTGTGTGTGTGTGCATTTAGGGCAGTGTGCAAGCGAGCGCATTTGTGTGTCTCGTGTGAGACGGATTACGTGTGCAGAAATCCAGTCGCTCAGAATCTCCCGCACGTCATACCGAGCTGCAAAATGCTTTATGTGGGAGGCTGATTCAGGTCAGAGAGAATCAGTGCAGATTTGTATAGCTGTTCTCACAATTCCCCAACTGACACAAAGCCTTCACTGACTGAATTCCCTCAGGCTGACACACACAGACGGCAGCTGGCCCTCTGGCACAGACTTCCTGGCACTCCATCTCATCCTAATTAATCTCCCAACAAGCACACACACACACACACACACACACTCCTGTAGATTCCGTCTGTTTGAGAGCAAGTAGACGATTGCCTCCAGTTGCATCCTTGGGTTCTATCATTCCTTACTGATAGTGTGTTCTAATTGGCTGAAGGCAGTAAGAAGAAAAAAAACCCACAAAGTTGAGAATATGTGGCTTTACTCATTAAAACTCCACAGCAGCCACACCACAGCATAACCCTGTGTTGGAGCAGGGTTTGCAGAAGGTTCTGAGGTCTAATCGCAGCACTTACAGAGAGCCAGGGGTTGACATTTGAGGCTTTTCTATACATTTAAATTTTGCACTTGAATACAGACTCCTGTATGTAGGTGGCATTCGCTCGGTCGTACAGAGATATGCGGGTTTGAATCCGGAGTATGCCACAGCCCACCCATGGCTGGGATTCCAAACTTGGCTCGGGTCTCAGGGCGGGATACTTTCTCTTCCCTACCAATCACTTGAATACAGAAGGGGGGAGGGGGGAGGAGCTCTTTCTAAGCTGTCTAAATGTGTTATTCGACATAATTAGCAGTTCAAAAAAGATGCCACTGGGAGGTTTGATATGCCTTAGGGGAAGCCTCCTGGATTGGCAGCTGTTGTAGGATAGGGGAGCACTGAACAATGCATTGGAATTGGCTGAGACTATATTTATTCAATTAGGAGACAGTTTTATACAAAGTAATGGAGGCAGTAGAGGCAATTCAAGCATGCACTGTTATGGGTAAATCCAGCATCATATAGGATTCTTTGGTTTTTTTTTTTTTTTCATTGTGCATCTGGAGCTGGTCCTGGGAACCCTGGTTGCAATGTAGGGATCCACACTGGACAGAACACCAGTCCATTACTGCATCAACACATGGATTATCCAATTAATTTTTTGAAGGTTTCTTCCCAAAGGCAAGCCATAGATACAGACACAAGGAGTACGCCATGCTAAACTCAATTCAGACAGTAACCAGAGCTTGGGACTGGACCCTAAATCCAGGAGAAGGGAGGGACTAAAATATACTGTAGATGCTGTAAAACTATAACGTCCAGTAGCATCCAGTAGTTATTTATTCCTTCATTTTTTCCAGTAACTACACTAGGTTGCATATGTAACCCGGTTCCCCGAGAAGGGAACGAGGCCCTGAGTCAAGGCTGATGATGATGTTCTCTCGAAAGGGAAATGCTTTATCTCTGCTATGTCAGAGACGTGTGGATCAGGTCTATCCTGGGAAAACTGGATGGGAAGCAGGCCTACACCTTGGAATGTGGTGGCTCAGTGGTTAAGATTAGACTAGGTGGTTAAGATTAGGTTGGACTAATAATAGGAAGGTTGTGAGTTCAAATCCCAAGAGATCTGCTGATTGCTGATCTCAAGCTGCCCCTGCTGGGTCCTTAAACAAGGCCCCTAACCCTCAAATGCTTAGTTGTATAAAGATGAGATAAATGTATGTTGTACTGGATAAGAGCATCTGAGAAGGGTACATCTAGTGGCATTGTAGGGTAGGGAACACACCTAGTATATTTTGGGAATTGAAAGAAAACTGGAGACAAACCTGTGTATGATCAGGAACTCGGAGGTTTTGAGGCTACAACACTATCTATTAGACCACCAGGTCATCCATTATTATTAGTAGGAAAGGATAAAAGCATCAGACAAATTCGTGAAGGAAGGATGCGAACACCACCCCACTTAAAAAAAGAAATCAAATTTAAAAAAATAAAAAAATCTTAAATGAAGTAAATGGTGTGTGAACAGAACATTCAGATAGGCTTGTCTCAGCCAGTTCTTTTTCACACCTCAGACGTGAGGCATCTGTTTGGTTGCATGATGGGAATCATTTTTTAAAACTATGTTTTTTTTCCAGCTCGTTCCTATACACGTGGCTGTGTACGTACATACGATCCGAAGGTGTCGCTGTTGCTCTATTTAACCGGGCCTCATTGTGTAGTGAATAATGAGTGTTTAAAGGCGTCAGTTGGTGCTTTTATGCCATTCGGCTCAGACGCCCAACTCTCTAATTAGAAGCTTGAGCGAGTGCCAGAGCACATGTGTTCGGTCCTGTGTGCGCGTGTGTGTGCGTGCGTGCGTGTGTGTGCGTGTGTGCTGGCACTTATCAAGACGCAACCTTTTAAAGTATTAATTAAAAAGATACGCCTGGCTTCGGTGGAGACTGCTTCCCCGGCAACAAGCCATGATGACTGAAGCCCTGCGTGACGCACCTTGGTGTTTCTTGAAGACATGAATGAATTCTATTTGAAGGTGATTTGATATTTGAAGTCACTTTGAATGGATTAAACTCAAAATGTCAACCCAGAGGGAGCGTCTGTGTGGGGAGGCACTTTCAAGCTCTGGTGGTAGCCGTTTTGGGGTCAAAGTTCAAAACTTGCAAACACCCCTGCTGGAGATCTGGGCTGTGTCCCAAACACTGGGGTTTGATAGTCAGTGTATAAAGAGGTTGCATCAGACTCTAAAAAAAAAATAGAATGCCATAAGCTAAGATTTGTAGCCTGCTAGCTAATTGGCTAATTAGAGGTCCATGTGTGAGCTCTAAAAGTGTTAAACGCATCTCAGTGCTAGCTGAATTCCTCAGAGTTTTATATACTGAGTCACCAAACATGTTGCATTATGGGTAAAGCGTATGATATATTGTCCACTGGAAAAAAAAAAAAAAAAAAAAAAAAAAAACACTGTGTAAATGCTAGAAAGGAACGTAACCAGCAAGAATTATTCGGTCGGATCTGCGTGGATCTTTTTTTTGGGCTGGGGATGGAACATTAAAAATGGTCTGAGTTTCTAATGAGAGCACTAACTAGAGATGAAGTGTTGCATTTGTGACAAAGCCCAAAAGCTCTTCGGTTCCAGTAGAGTGCAAAAGTGAGAACAGCAGTGTAACACTAATTCTGCTCCCTGAGCGATTAAGAAAAAAAAGAAGAAGGATGAACTGATGCCAGATGAGATTCTGTGTGTGTGTGTGTGTGTGTGCGCGCGCACATCAGAAAATCCAGAATGAGCATCCAGGCATTTTATATAATTACAGATTGATGGCCTTTTGTAGATTGTGTAGAGGTGCCTTCT
>JAOTRN010000017.1:3200775-3212933 GCA_028566695.1 Bagroides melapterus
TATATGGTTGAAATGACAAAAGCTTCTTGACTTGAAAACACAAGAAAAAGAGAAGTGCCAGAACTGTTGTTATAGTCTGTGAATTCTTCGTACCTTGATCACTGAAATTTATCTGAATGAAATTGTTTTTATTTAATTACAATAAAACATATTATTATTGATTGTATTTGCACATGATATTTTTTCTAACAAGCTTCTCTTTCCCAAAATATAAAAATTTCCAACAACATGACCCTTAATAACCAGTTACTAATAACCATGGCATGTTTCCTCACTCAAACCTACATGGAAGTAAATTTTTTAAAACTTTTTTTTTTCTTTTCCAGTCCCAATCTCAGTCCCAATACACATTCCAGTCTTAACCAGATGACCAGTGAGGTTCCCAAGTGGCACAGCAGTAAGGAGTTTGCTGTTTGCCCATTATCAGGAGATCGTTAATGATGCCACAGCAGCTACCAGTGTCAAAGAGCCAAGGAGGCAGAATCGGCCGTGTTGTCTGTGTGGGAGGAACGGAATAATCTGTTTCTCCTGTCATTCACAGTGACACTAGCCAATCACAGTCATCTGTGAATTCCTGGAAGAGTTGGAAGCTATTGTATGATAAGAGATATCTTGCTGGTGAGTGGGAATTGGCATGTGAAGTTAGAGAGGAAGAAAACAACACCTTGTATTTGTATCTTGAGGCCAGAATATTTGTTATCATCTGGGAATTTTTGGTGTCTGTTTAAATCCCGCCCTCATTCTGTCAGCCTTGATTAAATATACTGGATAATAAATTCAATATTAATTATAAAATTAAGCACATTCAATTTGGGAGCTGGAATAGTTTGTCATAACCTACATGAGTTTTTATTTTAGTTTTATTATTATTCTTTAACACAGCTTGCTAATGAAAACTGACCCAGATTGGATTAACAGGTTATAAACTCTTCTCCTGTCTGTTATTTTCTGTTAAAATATAATTTAATATCATTTAATATCTCCACATTGTACGTTTAATTTTCCCCCACTGTACACGCCACATGAGGTCATCATTCAGCATCGAAACCCTCCAGGATCTTCTTCTTGTTTCTCTAGCGTAATAAAACTGAATAATAATTCTTAAATTCCTACATTCTTTCAGAAGAAATATTGCAATCCGAAATCATAAATCATGCTCTGCTGCACTCGAAGTACTGATCATACAATCCTTCCAGAACTCATTTATGAATTCATTTATCAATTTATGCATTTTTTTTTCCACACGTTCCAGCACAAGGATCTATGGGTAATAAATAATGTGTTTGTAGCAAGAGTTCTGGGCAGTAATTGAGTATTTTTTCTTTCGCTATGTGAGTTAGAGGTTAGATGTATTTGGGGTAGACTATGATCAGTGCTTTCACCAGTCAGGAGAGAAACATGTCAGTAACAAATCTGAACCAAAATTACGCAGGACATTGAACGATAACGGTGTTACTGTAGCTTCTCTCGAGTAGGAAAAAATAAGCAAGACTGGCACGTTCTCCTCTAGACAAATGTAGCCCTATTAGAGGAGAATATTCCCATAGTCACATAAAGTGTGAGATGATGAATCAAATGGATCTGCAGCAACATTTTTTTCCAGTCTCTCTATTCTGTGGTGGTATATAACTAAAGCTTGGTTTAAAATGTTTTTTTGTACCAGCAGGTCTACTGTATTTGTGTAAGAGTGGTAATGAAAACATTGTAGTTACAAGCAGCAGATAAAAGATAAAAGATAAAAGTTCCTCCAATCCTCCACAGCATCTTGCAGCAACAACCACAAGTGAACCAACTTTAATCAGAATTGATGAGATCACTCACCCCAGCTTAACCAATGAGGCTTCTGCCAGCCGATCTCAAGAAAAGTACAAGGCCTTTCTTGGTGTACTGTGTAAATTAAGCAGAGGAACTGTTTCATGGCTTGCCACCCCAGGACTCAAATCCAATTCCCTATTAATTCAATTCAGTTCAATTCAGTTTTATTTGTGTAACGCTTTTAAAAATAGACGTCGTCTCAGAGCATCTTTACAGAACATGAACATAATAAAAAGTGTTTAATATTATTATATTAATAGACATCAATTTAAGTGTGTTTGTATTTATCTCCAACGAGCGAACCTGAGGTGACTGTGGTGAGGAAAAACTCCCTTAAATGGAAGAGGAAGAAACCTTGAGAGGAACCAGACTCAAAAGGGAACCTCATCCTCCTTTGGGTGACACTGGAGGGTGTTAATTATAAATAGACAGTCTAATATGTACATGGTATAGAAATCTTCAAGAAACGGAAAACAACAGGAGGTGGAGCGATCTCGGGATTCCTTGGGATGGGTAGAAAAATAGGAATTAGAGGAATTAGCGTAGCAGGTGTTCATAATTAAATAGTGAACAGTTAAGAGGATAGATTTACCCTTATTTTACCCAAATGTCTAAAATATATTGCCTCACTTCTGAAAAATTTATCACAAAAATGATAATAGACTTTTGGTCATGGGGTCTCTTGGGAAGGTTTGGATTTGTTTATGGCATTTGGCAAACACCCTTATCCAGCGCTACTTACATTTATCTCATTTATACAGCTGAGGGTTAATGGCCTTATGCAAGGGCCCAGCTGTGGCAATTGGTTGTCCTGGGATTCAAACTTTCAACCATCTGATCATTCCAACACATTAACCACTGAGCAACCACTAACTTCACAACAGGGTGCATTCATACAAGATTTCACAAACTATCTATCTATCTTGTCCAT
Source organism: Bagroides melapterus (assembly GCA_028566695.1). Taxonomy (NCBI): domain Eukaryota; kingdom Metazoa; phylum Chordata; class Actinopteri; order Siluriformes; family Bagridae; genus Bagroides; species Bagroides melapterus. The sequence continues at coordinate 3,203,522 of JAOTRN010000017.1, forward strand.
AACTGCTTATCCAGGGACTACTGGGATCAGCTGGAGCCTATCCCAGCCATCTACGGGTGAAGGCAGGGTACACCCTGGACAGGTCACCAGTCCATCACAGGGACACATTCACTCTCACGGGCAATTTAGAGATGCCAATCGACCTACTATGTATGTCTTTGGACCAGGGGAGGAAACCGGAGTACCGGGAGAAAACCCTGAGGCACGGGGAGAACATGCAAACTCCACACACACACACACACACATATGGAAGGACCAGGAATCAAACCCCCAACCCTGGAGGTGTGAGGCACACGTTATATTTCACAAATTAGGTTCAGATCCTGGAGGCCTATTGGTTCACACCAGAACATCAGGTATCTTTTGTTCACAAAATGAGGACTGAAGTTTCCTTAGATCCTCAGAGAATAGTGGGGTCAGCAAGTTCTAACCTCTCCAGGTATCTGTCCTCTCTTCTCTAAGAAGACAGGGTAGAGAGCAAAAGTGGATGATTGAATGAATAAGGGTTCGGATGGAATTAGCAGAGGGACACGTCATCTTATGAAAGCCAAGATCTCTCTCTCTCTGTTTCTTTCTCCATATATCTCCTTTCATCCTTCATTTTAGACAAATCTGATTTGCTAATGAACAAAATTGAGTCATTAAAATATTATATACCATCTCTAGGAAATCTCTGAGGTTCAACACTCTTGTGAAAGTTAAAACCTGATATTAATCCGAAACTGTAAATTAGATGTCAGTGTGCATTCATTAGGAAGGAAGAGCAGAGCCTTTTGCTCTCATGGCAAATCGTGCACTCTCACAATGTCGCTATGCAAATGATCAACATATATTGCATATACAATGAAGGACCACCCATTAATATATGAAATTACCATAAAGTTACATAGTCTACTGAATAAAAATTGGTAGAATTCTCGGTGGGGATTTTGGAGTACATTGGCAAATAAACCTGAAATACAGCCACTATTATTGGATTTCTACTTTATATGCGGTAGAATTTGAATTGTATTTTATTTATTTTTTTTAATAAAAGAACTTTCACTTTGAAACATGATTGTTTATTAACCAGACAGTGAGTCTATTTCTGTCCATTACTTACCCTACTGTGTTGTGTGGGTGAAAAAAAGACCTTTGGTTACTTTATTCAATCGGGTGTATCAGTAATCAATAAAATTGACTGATAAAATCAAACTTTAATCAATAAATTCAAGGTTAAGGAAGGTTTATAGTCATTCGAGAATATGTGGTACACGAAAGGGAACGGATCTAAGTACTGAGGTCCCAGTGATAGCAGCCAGAAAAAAAAAAATAAATAAAAAATAAAAACTAATCTAGACAGAGTAAGAGTAAAGAGCAACAGTACAATGTAAACAGTAAACAGTACAGAGAGTAGATAACAAGATGTACGTTCTTATGTTATTGCACGTGAGGCGTCTGTGGTGTGGCAGTTATTGAGTTATTGCACATGAAAGGTCTGTAGTGTATGTTATTGCACATGAGAAATCACAGTGTAAGGGTATTATTGCACATGAGATTACTGTATAAGGGTATTATTGCACATGAAGAGAGTTTGTGAGCCTCACTGCCTCCGGAACAAAGCTGTTTTTGAGTCTGCTTGTTCTGGCCCTGATGATGCGTAGCCTTTAATAAAATAAATCCCCGGCTTGATGTCTAACCGGAATGACATTCACAAATTCCTCTTCTCAAGTCCACAGTCTCAACAAAGATTGTCCTCATTTGTTTTCTCTTGAGTTCACACCATGTGCTTTTGTTTTTTTTTTGTCTTGACATGTACCTTTGTTTTGACTCTTGTCTTGTCTCCACTTGGGTTATGCCATCGATCTGTTTATTGATGTACGTACCTGTTCGTTAATTAGTCTTCTTCAATCCCCATGTTCCATTGAATTCATAAGTATGAGTATAAGTATGAATTCTTATCAAGAATTATAGTGCAGATTTCTCAGAATTCCGTCTTTCGTGTTTCCTAGTTTGGACTCCTGCTCGTTTTTCGGTTTCTGAATATGGATTTCTCTTGTCAGATGCTGCCTGCCTGTTTTTTGACCTTCTCTTTCAACCACAGGCATCATCATTGGATTAACTTGCCACGTACATGAGCACACGCTAGCATCAAACTGATTCGCATGTGTTAAGAATTTCATGAAATTCAAATTCACTGGTCTAATCTAATCATGTGGGATGTATCTAGTAGTGTACAGTATGTGTGCATATTCTCTCTTTGACTCATTAGGAATGTGCATGATTTTGACCAAACCCAGAGGCTTTGGTCAAAACAACTTGTCGAGCATGCCCACAAATGCTCACGCACTCAAATATGTGCCATCTCTAACTACACTTTCATCCAAGAACTGCTATCTCAGCTACTGAAAGCCTTAAGTGGCACTAGATGGTCAGCAAAAACTGACAACTGCAAGGACCTTTTGGTCCACCTTCCCTCCTGTGGCAGAGACTCTAGAACAGATACAGACAGCTGATACATTTAACAAGGACATTTCAGGCTCTGCAATGACACTAGCAAAGCCATTAATTCTGAATGGTCTTAGCATCTGGTGGCAGTCTGACAGTCACTGGTGTCCTGTCAAAATCTCTCCAAAATCAGCACATGGACATTATTACAGCTGCTATATTGGTTGAAGACTAAGGAACAGAGCTTCCTGCACCGAGGTCGGGTGAAATTTTTGAGGCGGTGTGGACTGACACAAAGACCAGCAGCAGCAATAATTGTGGTGTTTCGGGCAAACCGGAGAGCCAGTGACGTCTCACAGAGGATGGATGACAGACTGGAAAAAAACAAACTCCTTTCATTTGTTGGGGAATAAATTGAAAGTCCATTTTTATTCTTTGAATATTGGAACTCAGGATGGACATATTCAACAAGGAAAGTCCACCTCTGCACAGGCATGCTGTCAGTGTGACACAAATTTCAACCGAACATCTCCTTGTTCAAATTTCACAGAGGAGATTGAATGTAGAAGAGATGGAAACTGACCACAAACCGGTGAGTCAGAGATTCGTTTCTTTTGCAGTGAATCCAGAAAGTAAAACATCTTCATTGTTAATGTAATTATTATTCGTTTATATTGTTCTTAACCACGAAACAAAAAGAGATTAAGAACTGTAAGGGACATTAAGCCGAAATGACTCCAGTTTGTTACTTTAAAGGAAAAAAATATTTGTAATAATTGTCCAAAGAACCTTTGAGGAACCCTTTTCCAAAGAGTGTACACTCAATCACTCACTTTCTGTTGGTGTGGTGCCCACCCCAGGAACAATGAAGAAGAAATACGCCCCGGATAGGAGGCAATTTCTTTATAGACTACGCCCCCAACACAAAAACAATCAATTTCACATAGAGTCCAATGAATCATCTTAGTCAATCCAGGCAATGTGAAGTCCAACCAAATCAGACAACCTGGTGAACATGAGCAGAAATGCCTCATTTTTACCCAAGTAATTGGGCAACTGGGTGATGGACATCATCACCACCGCTGAATGCCCAGTCTTGTCTGCACTCCTGCTACCTGGATAACACTGCACTCATTCTCCAGACTTTCCAGTTAAGATAGAATGTTACAGGTTCACATCACCTCTTCCACTGGACTGAGTGTGGTGGTCATTTCTAAACACCTTTCCAGTCAGAACTAAGATGTGTACATTAGAAGATGTTGTCTGGATAATGCACACTGTACCTGGAAGTTAGCTGAGGTGAAATAGAAAGCTAGTTTTGAGGTAAGTGAGTTTCTGAAGACTGCCAGGATCACCATCATTCAGGGTCAATCGTAACGTCCCCCAAATCAGACCTGAGTGCAGGGATTCCAGTGTCAACACCTTTTATTAGAGAAAACACGAGACTCAAACAAACTTAGCAAGAAAATGAAACCTAGACATAACGACATGAAAGAACATAACTGGAAAAGTCATACGAGAAACAAAACACTTGGCAAGGCAATAAATCTACATAAAAATTCATAAGGATAATAACAATAATGACTCACAAACACAACAACAATGAATCAGACATATATATAGGGCGTCTAATTAGAGTCTACAAGGAAAGGGTGCAATAGCAGGAAACATGAGGCAGGTAAAGACGTAGTACCGCCCACAAACACAACATAGCATGCATCAAGGAAACACCTGGCAGCCCGCACTCCGGTGCTCTGGCAAGGAGATAACCAAGATCCTAACATCGCAGTGCAAAGCTTCCTGTGAAATGATATCTGTACAACAGCGCTAGTCATAAGAAGGTATTTATTCATCTTAATTGATTTCTTGCTAACTGTGAGCTTTCTGTCTCCATCGCCTATACTACTTTGAGTACATTCTGATTCCTATATGTTTAAACTGCAGAATATTTCTATGTATGCTTATCTTAACTAGTATAAAAATAACCCACAATTCAAAGAATCAGTCGTGCCTCTCAAACAATGGCATGTGTAATGTGTTTAATTGCTCATCAGGGGATATTCCGCTTGTTGAGCATCACCATAATTGGACTCGATTTCAATTTCAGACTTAATTGAATCCTGAAAGCACGGTTGTATGTGTTTACACGGTAAATGAGTATGTAATAATGATTTGTACATCTGCTCGTGTACAGAGACGGTGTGGTTTTAAAATGAGGTCAAGGATGGAAGATATATTACAAATATTGTACAATTACAGAAAAAAAATGACCTGCACTGTACCTACTGATTTTCTCATTTTAACCTGTATAAAGCTGGCAGCACTACTGACAACAAGACACACGTAATCTAATATGATTTTGGAAGTCATATAAAATACACAAGATAAAATATTTAAGGTCAGTGTCATGACTGTGCTGAGAATGGTCCCATTCAAATAAAGTGTAAAGTCACGGTCTCATGGTTCACTTACTGTATCTTCAGTAAGAGCTTTATCCTTGAGAAGGCTGTGCTGGATCCAACGCCTGGATCCCAGGCCACTCAGGTGCTTGTTCAGTCCCTGGACTACTAGCAGGTCCGCCTCTGAATATCATTTGACGTTTGCAACTGATCCAAAATGTAGCTGCACGACTCATTTTCAATCTTCATAAGTTCTCTCATACCACCCCATTGCTAGATTTTCTCCATGTCAGATTTTAAACACTGATATTTGTTTAGAAAGCCAAACACAAACCAGTGCCCATGTACTTAAAAGCAAAAAAAATCAAACTGCACCAACCTACCACCAATCTTCTAGTATCATCTGCTCAAATGGTCCTGCCATCTCTTAGGGTACAATAAATGCATACATCAAGACACTTCCTGCTTCTGGCACCCTACAGTAGGTGGTGGAATGAACTTCTCCTAGATGTCCAAAGAGCTGAGTCACCGATTGTCTTCAAACGTTGTTTAAAGAGCTAACTCTTCCTAAAGGTAAATTAGCATTTAAAAAACTCTTGTTGTGTCCGTTTGCCTTGCTATCTGTCCATTCTTGCTATATTTCCTCCCCAAGAGTTTTTAAGGCTGATGAATTCCTGTGATCTACTGAACCAGTTTCGGTATCTATTCATAGAGACTTCAAAGCACTTCTGTAAGTCACTCTGGATAAGGAGATCAGCCAAATGCCATAAATGTTAATGTAAATCCCAGAAACAAGTGAGAACACTCTCTAGGATGGGACACCAATTCGTCACAATTCACCACTCTTATGCACATTTACACCTAGGGCAAATTTAGCATAAATAATATGAAATAGAACAAAAAAAAAAAGCCACACATGAGCTAACCTGAGCTCAGGATCGAAACCAAGGGCCTTACAGCTGTGACGCTCGGAGCACTTGGCACCGACGAGCCACCTGGTCCCCCAGTTGTCCATTTATAATGAGGAATGTAGCGGAATAGGCTTGATAAACTGCACACAGCAATAAATGTGCTATAGTGAGTAATCGTATATCTACTACGTGCACCTGTGCATTGGTATAGCTGATAAAACAGCCATTGACTCTGGCCAAATATGTGTGCATTTCTGAAGACAGGCCATTGAATTGAGAGAAAATGAAATCTCAGCTTTATAGCTGTGTTTCAGCAGTATTATTACTTTAACTGACCCATTTTGGAGAGTGCAATGTGTGTGAATTTGTGTCAATTCCCATAAACTGCACAAAGCATTCAAGCAGATTACAAATCATTGGAGTATATCAGCACACACTTTGCTCAGTGTCACAGAGGTTCGTTTTTTCACTGCTGTGGGCACTTTTCCATCTGTAGCCTCGTTCCAGTCCTAATGTCTCCCCTGAAGCTCATGGTTAAAGCGTTGAGGATTTATGAGGATTAAGGAAATGAAAGGGAAAAAAAGAGAGCTGGGGAAAGAGGAAGTAGGAGAAAGAAATAATGAAACAGAAATATCAGACAGAAATCAGTAATTAACTTGTTTAGTAAAGAGAAGAAATTAAAAGAAAGAACAAAAGGGATATTATTTTTATTATCATCATTATTATTAGTAGTAGTAGTATTAATTTAATTCAGTTTAACCGAAACCTTAACAGTTTCAACATGGTGTGTGTTCAGACAAGAACTGGCAAGGAGACAAGTTCACTTTAGTGATGAGGGCATGCATGGAAAGAAGGCAGTGAAAGGTGGAGGTGGAAGGGTCACGGATTGAGGATGTCTTCTACAACAGGAGTTGGGCCTCTTATACAGCTACATAGCAGCATGAATACAAATGTTCATCAGTATCTTTAGCGACACACAGTCCCTTTCCTGCGAGCATCTACCAATCAGTCCACGAATTTTCATGGAAAAAAAGACCAATGCCCACACTCTCGAACGATGGGCGAGAACGATGAAATAATGAAAGATCCAGCCCAGAGTTCTGATCTAATCCAGGTTGAAAATCTCCAGAAAATCCTTGGCACCAATCCAATCCCACTACATTAACTAAAGTCTCTAAAAGACATTAAGAAGCATGGACCAAGATCACACCAGAGCAGTGCAAGGATCTAGTGATGTTCCGCAGATGCAGATGAATCCTTCAAAGCAAGGACCTCTACACTTCCTATTCATTTTCACAGTGGTATCCCTCAAATATTTGTGGCACAATGTTTTTTCTGCTTTGGTTATTCTGTAAAACGTGCTGGAGGAACATGTATGTGTGTGTGTGTGTGCATGTGTGTGGTAAAGGTTAAGTTAAGCTTGTATAGTTAGCAAAACAAGAACTGAGATACAACCCACACGCCGGTTGCTGTGCCACAGCGGCAAGATAAAGAGGAAAAGCTCGAACTGGAAAAGAACTTTTGAGCTCCTGTCCGTAGCTTTGATTCTGTAATAGTGTTCTCTATAAAGTCAGAATTTTTGTGTACCACGTTAGACTCTGTAAGTTAGTGATGATCCATCTGCAGTCGATTGTATTACAAAATCCAGACAGACAGGTCTGAAAAAAACAATCCACGGCTCAAATCGATGGAGCAGGCAATAATCAAAAAAAAGAAAGGCAAGAAGTAACCGAGCAGTAGAGTAATCCAAAGAGATGATTGCCTTGAGACAGCAAAGAGAATTAGAAATGATTGGTTGGAACTCTAGGTTTGGCAAGAGTTCACATAGGTGTGTTAAATATACTGGTCTATTATACACTCTGAACTGAAAGTAGAAAGCTCGAACTATGCTAGGATTTTACATTTGCAGCATTTAGCATGTAGCAACTCACTTTATCTTGTTTATACAACTGAGCAATTGAGGGTTGAGGACCTTGCTCAAGGGCCCAGCAGTGGCAGATTGATGGTGCTGGGATTTGAACTCACAAATGACAAAACAGCTACCACTTCCCCGATTCTGGGGATTGTGCAGGCATAGAGAGAGAGGAGTAATGACTTGGGAGCGGTATACGATTTTGGCACTTTGCTCAAATATGAAATAATTCAAAAGCAGCGTTTTGTATTGGTTATGTCTCTTTCTATAATATATACCAAGGGTAGGTAATGAAGAATGGTGAAGATACAAGTTAAAGTAAGGCAGGTTCATCAGAATAGCAATCAATTCCAGAAACGAGAGCCAAAAATAATCATGAGCAGAGTCAAAAATCCGATAAATAATGGAAAGGTAACATCTAGAATAATAGCTGAACTGAGTCCTGTTGTGAAGTGGCTGTGAGTGCAGATGTTTAGAGACAGCTGTGTGATCAGAAGAAAGGTGATGTGAGCGTTCTGCACTCATGTTGGAAATACTCCTCCGTGCTGAATGATATCACGTACACACCCTCTTAGAAGCCTTTGTCACATACGGTATATGTTACAGAACAGTGAAATTCTTTCTTCACAGATCTCATCTTTGTAGATTGGTGTCAGAGCACACAGTCAGCTATGATACAGCACTCCTGGACCAGTGTGGGTCAAGGGTCTTGGTCAAGGGCCCAACACTGACAGCTCGGTAGTGCTTGGGCTTGAACCCCAACCCTCAACCTAGAGCCTTAACCACTTGAGCCACCACTGCCCCGACCTTCTCGTTACGTTCTGGGTCCAAGGAATGAGAGAGGATCCAAATGCAGTTGGAGGTTGAGGGTTTTATTAAACAAAAGAAACAAAACAAAGTAATCCAAGACGTGGCAAAGGCAACAAACATGACCACAGGAACATGGGAATATGGGAATATGGGAACATAGGAACATGGGAATATGGGAACCCACAGACACTCATCAAAGCTACGAAAAAAAAACCAACAACCTACAAAGGACAGGGCAAACACAGGGGTTTAAATATACACATTGACTAGCACAAAATGAGGAACAGGTGGCACTGGGAAGCAAGACCCACAATGCAAAGGACAGACTTCAAAATAAAAGACATGGAACATACAACAATGAACACACAAAAGTTCAATCCCCTGCCAGCACCCCCTCTAGCAGGCTGGCAGGGAATAGTCCCAAGTTCATGACACTTCTACTGTGTGTTAAAATCTAGAGACTGAATCATTGAGTCTCATTTGTCTAAATATCACACCGTTCTAACTGTAAGTGGATTAAATTACAAATTCTGAAGGGCACATTCAAAAAATGTGATGGCTTCACTATAGAGGAAGAATTCAGTGAGCTCGTACAGGATTTTATTAGAACGTAATTGTTAAAGCAGTCCCTCCCGGATTTTGTGATTTTTGCAAGAAACAAACGTAACATCAAGGACATTTAGACACTGATGCATGATGTGCACCAGCCTCACTGGCTTTGTAGTGCATAAAGACTAAATTTTTTGGTCCCGAGCAATAAAACGTAATACTTGAGCAGAACTTTTGGCTATCGGTATAAAAACAATAGGAGACAAATACCAATAAAAAATCACAATGAAATAAATGCAAAAAAAAGTTAAAATATTCCCAAAATATGTGTCTAAATGAAATAAAAATTGTGATTGTATTGTTAACAGTCAAGAAATAATAGAAGTGAAAAGTAGTAAAAATTT
>JAOTRN010000017.1:3691298-3703644 GCA_028566695.1 Bagroides melapterus
GCAAGGAAAAAGCCTTTTCTCACTAACACTCACAAATGTAAACGTCTGGAGTTTGCTAAGCGGTACTGGGACTTCAACTGGGATCGTGTGCTTTGGTCAGACGAGACTAAGATAGAGCTTTTTGGCAACACTCTAAGTGGGTCTGGCGTGAAACAAAAGATGAGTATGCCGAAATGACAATAAAGGCTTCTTGACCTGACTTGCTCAAACTACTGTGTGTTTTTAATTATTGGTTCTAAAAAAAGGACATTTTTAGATTCGATCCGAGAAGTCGTCGTCACGTGTCTCGCTGCTAGCTCTGAGCTGATATCAGGGAAGAAAGTGACAAAAAAAAACATGCAGAGATCAACAGGAAGTATTTATACAGAAGAAAGGTAGAGCATCCATGCTATCTGATAATCAAAAGACTTGACGTGGTGTTCGACGTGTTTAACGGCGGTTTGCCGAGTTTATTACGAAAGAGATGAAAAAATGAAAGCCATATAGCTTTGTGTTGCTGTGTCGATCCCCAACAGTGGATCTTATTGTATCTTCTCTATGTATTTGAAGTTGAAGATTACATGGAGCAGGATTTTGCCCTCTGCACATGTGACTTGTTCACTGAAGGCAGAACTTATAATAAACTGCTGGATAATTGATATCCTACAGCTGTCAATGTCTATCAGATCCAAACAATGGTTCTTGATGGAAAATTACCACACAATGCTTGAAGTTCTTAGTTTCTAATTAGTATGGAACCAGACTGTGGCTATTTATTTATTTATTTTTATTTTTTTGTAGTATTACAGCTCGATGAAATGAAATTTAGCATGAAACGGCGTGAAACTTTTAGATAAGCATAAACTCTAATTCTCAATGCTCCTAGTAATTAAAGACCTAAGAGACGGCCAAAGAACAAAGGAAATGTTTTCTCTGTATATGACTGAATTCTTTTTGAAGCTTTCCGACAATGTGCCTCATAAATTTTAGGAAAGTGGCATAAAAAGGAAATTTAAATGTGGCTGCAAGAGTGTCGGATGGTAGAATGAAGTAATAATCGATATATTCTACTGTATGTTCAGAATTTATTGAGAATTTATTGAGTTTAACAATGATTGTAATCTATTTAACCAGTTTTATGCAGTTCAAGCCCAAATGTAAGGTTTCCCGTCAAATATAATTACTAACTAATGATTTCGAAAGCCTTGATATATTAGATTTTGTTCAAATTAAGAGTTTGCCACCTTGCACCTGTGTAGTTTTAATTTAATCCCTATTTCATTCAGGAACAAGTTTGTCTTCATTATTTTTCCATCAGGCCAAAATATATGATTAAAATATTTACAACGGAACATGCTTCCACTACTGGCTCACGCTGTTTTATTTAAGTTGTGTAGTTTTATTCGTAACATGCCGCTGTTTAGATCTCGGATGTCGATGAATTTTTGACACAGCAGCACTAACAGGTGAAGGAGAACGTTTTTGTTCATGAACTAAATCTTATACATTATTATTCCTGTGAAAACAGCATGCACCGTGTGGACACGTCACATTAAATAAGACTAAGAAAGTGATTATTTAAATGGTTAAAAAAAAAAGAATTGCAAATAGATCTGAAATTCTTGTTGATATGGTGGTGGTTTTTTTTATAGCGTTTTTTTTTTAGTTTAACATTCATATAAAGAAGTAACACGAGGTAACAGAGATAACATCCTGTATTTTTGAGAAATAATTCTTATTTATTTAAGAAAGAAAAATATAGTGAGAAAATGATTTATTTCTGCTCTAACACAAAAGTGGAACTATAAATAAACTCGATTTTGTGATCGAGTTGCTGCAGAAATTCTGCATAATTCTGAATCAAGTACAACACTGCATACGGTAATGACGAGTCATTTTAAGAGTCGACTCTGAGTCGACTCTTCTGGTGAACTTGGAATTGATCTGAATTACGACCCCGGTGTTCCCGCGATAACCCCGTGATCCTGAGCAGGATCAAGTGTGTGTGAGTAAAAAATTCTGCTCCGTTGATTCAGAATTGTTTGTAACCGATTCAATCTAAAATGAATCTTTGAGTGATTTCTATTTTTCTGGTCTGTAATATAAAGAGTGAGGTTTTGACAGTGGAAGGACCTTGATATAAGCACTGCTGGGAATCTATACAGTGATGGGGTATTAAGAAATTTTGATCTATCATTGATCTATGACAGAATAGATTAATACATACAATACAGTCTTCTACGTGATGTGACAATAGATATTTCCATGCCACGATTCGATTCACATTTCTGAATACAGGGATTGTTCATTCATATCATGGAACATTATAGGGATCGTGGTAAAAGACCGTTTATTCTTTAAGTACATATAACCTTTTCAGCACGTTTGTGATGATTCAGCACTTTGAGTTTAGAACTTTGACCTCTGCCTGAGATCACATGCATGATACCAAAATTCGGTGTAATCTAAATTATAATCTTTCAGTCATTTCAGATTATTGCTTTTTGTTTACACAACAGAGAAAAAAAATAATGATTGGGATCATGTAAAGGTTATCCATTAAGTCCATGGTTGGGGATAATCTGGATGGATTGGGCTGGCTGTAAGGACAAAGATAAGAAGAATGTGAGAAGCAGGAATGCTGCAGAATACCGGTTTCAGAGTTGTGTGTAGAAATCAGCACAAATGTAAAGATTGTACTACCGAGAGGTGTGACATGAGTTGAGGCAGAAGCTATTTTTTGCAATCAGCATCATGTTGATCCAGCTCACCAGGGACTCCTCTGGACCAGTTCCTCCTCTGCTTGTCTATCACTGTTCACACCAGTTACGGAAATGATTTTCTTCTTCTTCTTCTTCTTCTTCTTCTTTGTCTTCTTCTGTAAAATAGAACGAACTTTCCCTGTTTTTGTAGATTCAGCTTTTTTTTAAAGTTTGTGCTATTCAGGGTTGGAATTTTCTCCGTGTCGTTATCAGAAAATTAGAAATGGAGCTTTGCTTGGCAGATACAGATAAAGCATTAGAGAACCTTAACAAGGATAAGGTCCGGTTCGAATTAATAACAGAAGCGCTCTGAGAGAAATTGGCAAGAAAAGATTTTGTGCAATAAGCATCACTTGACCTAAGAATCTTAGTCTTTTATAGGCTTTTAAAAGTCAATGTACTCAACTTATTGTTCGGATAAATCCACTTAGACTCTGATCCGCTTATTACTTGGCTATTCATACTGTAAAAGCATGACTATCGTTAACGTTAATAAACTCTTCCATATCTACATTGAAATTGATCTACATTGGAAATAATTGATATAGCCTTACATATATCGCCAACCAGTGAGGACATCAATTCATTCACCTTCTGCAAGCTGGATCCGAAGCTTTTCCCAGGAACACCAGGAGCAAAGTGGGAATACACCCTGATTGAGATACACACACTCGTTCACACCAAGGGGTAACACAGAGCAACCATTTAACACCATCTTACACAGCAATTAACGCTTACTGGCGAAATAAATATCGACTATATCTATTTATTACCTCTATTAAGTCCAGAAGAACTAGCTGTGGCATCGATTCTGCGTACCAAGAGACTGCAGACAAAGTCATATGACTCTCTGGATTTCAACAGGGATTGCGCTAAAGGTTCAGCCATAACCTCAAACTGCGTTTACACACGCGAGCGTCACAGCGACAGGTGGCCGTACATTTTCAGGACACAGAGCCATGATTTCCGAGACAGCGGCGAGCGACAGAGTGACAGGCGAGTTCAGATTTTCTCAACTCTATGCAAATGAAGTGACAAATCCAGTATGAGGAATGTACATTACTGTCTATCCCAAGTAATTAATTGAACCGCACTAAAGAAACACTTGGCTACGTAATTGCACAAGATTTATGGGAGTATTTTTAGATTTTAGATACAAGTAAGATGCTCGGGGTATTTCAACTCCAAATGGGCTCATTCAGTGCACTGTGGCAGGGAGCGATGGAGGGCGGGGTGAGGTTAGCGCTACCTTCTAAAGACGTTCAGCAGAAGTGGTAACGAGGTTTAAACAAAACATGATTAAATACTGTGGCCACATCATATTCCTCTGCTTTGTATTCATGAGTCAATGCACATGAGATAGTCGATAATTTTACTGGGGAAATACAAAGGAAATATTACGGATAGGATCTTTAAAAAATAAAAAATAAAAATTATAAAATCTATTAGTGCTAATACAGACATGAGTCAGTGTTCCATTTATGAGAAATCAAGTCTAAAAAAGAAAAATGTAACAAATAAAAGATACCAATTTGAGGGAAAATAGACAGGAAATGATATATATTATGGATAAAATGATTTTATTTTAACTGAAAGGATTTTTCCATGACAGCCCATGAGAGGAATCATAAAAAGCATAAAACAAATGTGTGAAAGTTTACCTCGATTGTCAATTAACGTGATGCTTCATTAAGCTGATGAAGCCTTGTTTCATCCTTTGCATCTTGCTCTCATCACCTTACACTGTCCTTGGACCCCTGTTGGTGTGATGAGAGCAGACACTGAGCTCTGCTGTGGATGCGATAATAGAGCCAGAGCCGTCATTATGATCGCGTCAAATTAAAACTGCCTTTAAAGCAGCACTAACTTCCAGCTAATGAGGGCAGACTTCAGAGACACAGGACTCAGTGTGACATGAGGCTCATTGAAGACATTAAGGATGTGCCATTTATTTATTTATTTATTTATCACCAACAAAATGTGGTTAAATCAGTATTAATAAATGCATTATAATTATAATAATTATTATTATTTATTTTATTTTATTTTATTTTATTTTATTTTATTTTATTTTATTTTATTTTATTTATTTATTTTTTTAAATGGGCCACAAGTGAAATGGATAAATTTAAGTCTATTAAATAGAATATTATATGATGGTTAAATTAACCAGATCAATCATGGTTCATTAAACTCCATTTAAATTGCTTTTATTGGTCACATTCATTGCATTGAAAATAGAATTTACTTTTTAGTGAAAATTAAATTTATAAACCCATATTAATAATAATAACATAATTTACATATACAGGTACTCAAGTCAACTCAAACTCAACTCAACTCATGCTTTATTTTCATTCTTCCACATAAACAGTATATAAAAGAACGAAATGCTGTTACTACGGAACAAGTTGCATATGTAAAGAACAGTGCGAATTTAAACAATAAACAGGAAGCAGTAAACAATGAAAATAAATTAGCAGTAAACATTTACAGGCACCAGCAGAATAAGCTCTAAGTTGATGTGTTGTTGTGTTGATGGCCTGAATGACTTGAGAGAAGAAGAGTTTATTGTTCATATATCTGCGGTCTTTCACAATGAGGATGGTCTGCTCAGCTGATCGCACCACCCTCTGAAGAGTCCTCCTATCCTTTTTGGTGCTTTTGTGAGACTTCTTTTCAGGATGCTCACAATGGTGCACGTGTCAAAGTTTAGTGACTGAGAGGGTCTCTTAAGCATCTAAGTAGGTAAAGCCTTTCCCACCAGGGTGTTCATGGGAAAGGGTTATGACAGCTCCTACATGATGTGAACAGCAAGGTATCAGAAACTGTCCACTTTCTCCATAGGGGTCCCATAAGAATTATGATCCTTTCCTACTTCATGAAGAAGTTCACTATCTACTCATCACGTTTTTTCCCCGTCACATTTATGCCATTTGACACAACCCTTATCCAAAGCGTCTTACATTATATGTTATTTTATTCAACTGGCCTTGCTCAGGGGTCAAGTAGTGGCAGCTTCGTGGACCTTGGATTCGAACAAACAACCTTCTGATTGGTATTCCAAACACCTTAACCACTAGCCTTCCACATTTACTCCGTTGTCTTCTCCTGTCATCAGTTCTCCAACCTTTTTAACTCCACAGGTGGGCCTTGTCATCATTATCAGAGATCAGGTCCAACACGAAAGTGCAGTCAGCAAACTTAACAAAGGTGGTGGAGGTGCTAGAGTAGAAGTGGCCAAACAGTCATAAGTGTACAATGGGTACAGCAGGGGGCTCAGGACACAACCATGAAGGACACCAGTGCTGAGGGTTGGAGAGGGCATGAGACACAAGCTATGTCTGCCCAAGAGTTCTGAATGTGGTCTGCCTTTCAGGAAGTTGACACAAAGTCCTCCATCTTGTTAGAGTTTTTGAGGCAATTATAGTATTAAATGCTGAACTGTAGTCAAAAAACATCATTTTAACATAATTTTCCCTCCTGCTGTCCAGATGGCTAAGGGCTGTGTGTGGGAGGTGTTTGATGGTGTCCTCATTAGAGCGACTAGGATGGTAAATATGTCTTCATATGTTGTACCAAACACAGGACACATAACACATGTATAGTTATAATAGATGCACGTACTACCAAACATTATTAACGCAAATAAGATTAGCAAATATATTGATAACCTGATAACAGTAAATACGCAGTCCTACTTTCATGTCAACTTTGTCCTTATGATAGCAAGGAGTTCTATTAAATACGTAAAACATGACGTTTATGAATTTTAACAGGGAGGAAGGCAAGCACTGATATTGAAGCTGGCAAGGACAAAATTTGACCGGGAGCGTCGTATGTTAGAAATATTGCCCACACACATGTACACTTACAGACAGAAGGCTTTGATTGTTTGCCAATGAAGTGGCTAGATTAGGAAAAACTGGCAGGTGTGAGGTAATACCAGTGGACTCCTGCTGAATGGCAGATTTAAACGCCAAATAATGTGCTGCTTTAACCAACGTTGGCACCAACAAACAAACATATTTATTTGTAAGTAATTATTTAATGTCTTTATTTTTGTTAGATTATCAAATGGCTTTGAGGGGCTCACAGTTGCACACATTAGCAGCCCCAATGTGAAGCCAAAGTGATGCCAAAATATGACACCGTATGACTGGCGGATTTAAATAAATGTATGAATCTGGTAGGCTGTATGAGCATGAATAGCAAGACTACATTGAGACCAAAGGACTAAAGGCAACAATTTAGATAATAATAACTGGCCAGTACCTAACAATGCAGTCATAGCTTAATGACCATGCCAACACTGGATAAGGTATGCCCAATCATTCGTTCATTCATTCTCCTTTTTTATTCTAAGGTTGCTTGGTAACGGGCTGAGAAGGTCAGCTCATGGCTTTCTATCCCTGGTCACAGATTCTAGATCCTCCTGGAATCCCCACAGCCAACTCTGAGATATAATCTCTGCAAAATGCGCTGGGTATGTCCTGATTGTGGGAGGTGACCATTTTGTAATTTGCCCTAACCACCTTAAATAGCTTTTATCGATCCTCTCAGTGACTGTCCCATATAGTCGAGCGCAGCAATCCTGTGGAGGAACCTTATTTCTACCACCTGAACTTGAGGCCTTATTCTTTTGCTCACTGCAGCTTGTGACCACTGGTTAGGATAAAGGTGTAAAGTGACCAGTAAGTAAGGAGCTTCATTCCATAAGGTACACAGACTGGTGTAACAAATATAGCATTGTACTATAGTTCTGGTCCAAGTTCAGCGTCGCTTGCAGTGGATGTAATTGATTCTGCATGTCTAGTGATTGCAAAGAAAGTCAAATGACTCTCTGTGGATTTCAGCAGGGCTTCCATAAAGGGCCCAACTGTAGAATCAAGCTACATTCGATCATGCAACAGAGTGACAGGTCAGTTAGATTTTCTCAACTTTAAGCAAACACTGGTATCACAAAGAAATCCAAAATTTTGGCTTGAATGATTAATCTGACCGGTCCTACGGCTTGTCTAGTACAACATATTTTCCTTTACCTGCTCTTTAACTCTAACTTTAGTTCCTACCTGTAATTAGTTCCTACTTGTGTACAGTTCAGTTCTCATGCTCAATAAGCGTAGTGACATCGGAAAGAAAAATAACAGGAAAATAGCAGAGATCGTTTTTGTCTCTGGGGAACGTTTATAACTAGTACAGTTAAAGAAGACTGTGCTGCTTTTTTAGTAATAGCAAATACAAAGCCCTGCTAACAAAGCTAACATAAAGCCTGGTACTGATCATACAACAAACAACCAGTTTTCACACCTTTTTTTCACAAGATATTGGTCCAAAGGTCTCATGTGTCTTTGTCCTTTAATGGTTGTCCTGCAATGAGTGAGAAGGGCAGAGTTAAGGTCAAAAGCCAGAGGTCCCAGTGGATGGAAATCCAATGCCCAACTCAGCCAGAAGTAAGCTTGTGAGATAAGAAATGTCTGTTTCCTGTCTGGCCTCATTTGGAGCTACTGATTTATAATTGTATGTGATTATCCCACAAACACAGTACATTGAAAATGATGTCATGAGTATCCTGGGAAATGTTCTAGTTTTATAAGTATAGATGGAAGGTGTCTTTGGTGATATAAAGCCAGATCTTTGGATAGACTTTCTGTCATCTTTTCCAAGTTTTCTTGGAGAAACAGAATTATATTTATGGCTCCGGTTCCCTGAAGGGTAGATCGGCCTCATAATCATGTGCTGTAACTTGGCTGTCTTGAAACTGGTGGGGGGGTCTCACATGCTGGGTGAGCAGCCACCTGGTGATCCAAATGGCTTATTGTCAGGTATCCACCAGATAGATTTAAGTAACTTTTAAGGTTACAGATGGCAGGAAGAAGGCAGGAAGAAAGAAAACCATGACATGTATCAGTCAGGCTGGAAGTCAGATTAATTAGTTTATTTTTTATTTATTTATGTTATATTAGCACCATTTGGGCACAAGTTACAGGTTGCTAATTGTTTGGTCCATATGAACTTACTCCATATTGTAAGGGTTTTGCAGATTCAGCACTAGACTACATTACCCATCAGCCTCTGTGTATCACATGGCCTGGTCTCACTAATGCCCAGAACTTGACCAAGACATTCTATTGTTAATGTTGTGTCACTTTGCCTTCCACCGACTTGCTCATAGTCGGTATGGTTTCCTGTTTTGGATCTTTTCACTGTTGTTTGTTTTTGTTTTTTACTTTCCACAATAAAAGTCTGCACTTGCTTTTTTTTGTTTTTTACAACCCTATGGCAATTTTACTAAAAATATAATAGCTTCTATTCTAACTATTAATAAATGATTACCTTTTAAGACTATTACATATTCCCTAAAGTGAACATTAATAAATGAATATACTGAAGATAAAATAGGCCAGAAATGAAGGAATTAATTATATATTTTGTTATTTGGGGCCCCCGAAGCTTAACACATTATTTATTACACAAAAATGTCTATAACAATGTAATAGACAACGTAATTGTGTGTAAATATTAAAACATCTATACCCTGTAGCCTTATCTGTAGTGACTAAAAATGATAATAATAAATCTGTAAATGTTGGCGGTTTGTTGTTGTGTTGTGTATACTGTTGTTGTGTACTCAGGCTTGAGACTAATGTTTCATATTTAGACGATTATCTACTACCGAAGCATTCGTTCCCTCACAGACTGTGCAACAGTTTCTTCCCTAAAGATATCAGACTCCTCAACAACCAGAACTGAACTGTACCAAACACACACACACACTCAACTACTCAAAAACACACCCAAACACTCATTCAATATACATCCCTGTCTACAGCGCCGCTCATATTAAATTGTTTACATGATGTCTTGCACTAACTCAGTCGCTGTTTTGCTCACCGCATTTCAACACCTCATAAAACGTCCGATATTGCACGAGATATATACGTTTACTAGAACCTTCGTTCACATTCTTATATTTTTGCACAATGTACTGTATAATATACAGAATACACACTGGTCAGTGGTCTTTTGTCTCACACCGTTTGCACTAGGTTACACTCGATACACTTTATGTTGCTAGGACTGACTTTCTTTAAGTCCTCAGCTTTGTGTTGTTTTACTGTATGTAATACCACAGTCCTGGAAAAATGTTCTCTTATTTCATTATGTATTGATTTAGATATATTCAATTCAATTCAATTCTATTTTATTTGTATAGCGCTTTTAACAATGGACGTTGTCTCAAAGCAGCTTTACAGAACATAAGAATAAAAGGCAGTTGTAACAAAATAGAAATTATCCAAAAATTTGTAAATCAAGAATAATTGCTATTTATACAGCGTGTTTGTATTTATCCCTCAGCAAGCCTGAGGTGGAAGAGGAAGAAACCTTGAGAGGAACCAGACTCAAAAGGGAACCTCATCCTCATTTAGGTGACACTGGATTAATTAAAGAAGTCAACAGTTTGACAAGTTAGGATGTTGTTGTCCTCAACTGCATGTCCTTTTCGAAAGGCCTAAAGCATCTTGACTTTACTTTATCCATAATTTTGCAGATTTTTAATTTTCACTTGACATTCTGAATAGATCTAGGGCTTTTATTGTATATTGCATTATATAGTTTGTGTGTGTGTTGCAGCAAAAAGCTACATGACCACAATTTCTGAGAATCCTCAGCCATGCGATGACTTAAACCCCAGTCACATGACCCCTATCATGATTCACTAAGAACCAAATTGTTTGTTGTGTATTTTCCATTTATTCCTTGAAGCAATGAATAGCAAGTAAGGTTTTTTTTTCTAAAACATGAGACTGCATAACTGTGTAAATGTAAAAACAGCGAATAAGTTAAGTCTATTAAAAGAGTCTTCTAGAAAGAGAAAATAAGATGATCAATTTCCTTTCGTCCCTGCCTTCCATCGGTGTCAAACTGGGACAACGTGAACCGCTTCATATCCCCGGTCCATCTTTATTTGACCAAACTAGTAGACTTTCGTGATTGAGTTTTAATCTTCATTTATCAATGGCAAGGCCTGAGAGCTTATTTCTCCAGGGGTTTGGGAAATAGAAGACAGGAGTATAAAAAATGTGCAGGTTTTCAGTCATACGGCTCAGAGAATTGTGTTGAGGTAGACAGACAAGCCGAGCTGGTCCTTTGGTAGGATCTGGAAGAAGTTTCTGCTACTCACTCAGGGGCTTAGTTATTACAGGCAATTCCAAAAGGTAGTTTTTACAGCTTCAATTAAAAAATAAAACGTTCACATGCATAGCATTTATGAAAATAATAATAAAACACACAGACACACACACAAAAAAAATCTTGAAGTTGTGAATTGTTACTTGAAATTAGTCAAGAATTGTTAAGGGGTGTGGTTTAAAAAAAAATAACTCCACTACAACATGGCAAAACACACACACACACACACACACACACACACACACACACAATCTTAATGTGGATTTTAGCACAGGATTGTAATCATAAG
The DNA here is from genome assembly GCA_028566695.1 of Bagroides melapterus. Classification (NCBI taxonomy): domain Eukaryota; kingdom Metazoa; phylum Chordata; class Actinopteri; order Siluriformes; family Bagridae; genus Bagroides; species Bagroides melapterus. The sequence continues at coordinate 3,702,522 of JAOTRN010000017.1, forward strand.
CTGCTTCTCAAACAGCCTGCGATGTTTTTACGAACTAGAAATAAAAGCAGTACGTCGTAAAACGCACTTAAGCTAACGTTATTTCAAAAATTTGAAAATAAATGACACGTAATGTGCTAATTTAAAAGACAATGCTATGATTTTTAATCAACCGGAATGTAATCAGCTTTCTTGATGAGAATTTTTTTCCCATACAGCGTCAGAACCTGTTAGCCCCGCCCCTCTTTTACTACGTAAGCAAATTCACAAGCATCAAGCTTGCGAAACGTCCACACGATGTATTTCAGCTGAATAGGCACATCATCCGGATACTCGAAATGCATCTGGAATTTTTTAGGTTGAACATACTGTAAAATGGTGCATAAATATGTGCACCCACAATATTTTTTTCCCCACTCAAAATGTTGACTGAATAAAAAAAAAACAAACTTGTAAACAAGCCTGAGTGAAACTGATTCTTGCTCCTTTTCCTTACATTATTTTATAATGCTCCTTGTAAGGTTCTCAGTATTTAATTTCATCTAGCCATCCTCACAGCCTCTCAGACATTCTTCACCCTGAGGTATGAATGAGTTATTAAAGCTCTAAACACACATTGAATAAACAAGAACCAAACACGTACAAACTCTCAATGTCACTAGCTGGGTTTACATCGTACTTCTTTGAGTTAAGTACGTTATTTAACATGCTCTACAAAGTATACTATCATTGTATAGAAATATAAGTTCTAAAGAATCTGTGATTAGTTTTGAAAAATGTCTGATCTGTAGTTACTGTCTGTGGCTTGAATAAAGCTCGGTACGTTTAAACACACTGGTTGGGTAATGGTCTAGCGTGTTCTACAGAATAAAATCTTTTTGTATTAAAGAAATCTTTAAAGAAGCTGAAAAAGAAAGCAGCCATGTCGTATTTGTACAATTTTATCAATTTGTTTAATATTTAAGGAAAAACACATGATCAATCTTTTTTTTTTATACACTTACGGATTTGCATCTATACAGTAGAACGTTTTCTCTAAAATACCAAATGTTTATTTCACAATGTTTATCCATTGTCTCATCGTAAACATTGAATTTTAAAATGTAGGTTTAAGTTTCACCAACGTAGCACATATACAAAGTTT